>JANHOG010000212.1:0-21548 GCA_027627325.1 Phlebia brevispora
CTGCAGAACGCCGACCTGCTCGCCCCGCCATCGACTGATTCCGGTAGCGTGTACGTGCTTATTGATTGGCGTGTGATGTGTCGTACTTATGGTGCTGATACCATAGTGGCAATGCGAAATGGCCGTTTAGCTTGAGTCATAACCGTCTCCAAACTGGAGGCTGGGCACGCCAGCAGAATGGTGCGTGTATCCGCGTCATATTTAAACACAGCGTCGCTGAGCTGTTTCCGGATAGTTCAAGTGATGCCAATTGCGACCCGTATGTACCTTTGACATACATGTGGTGATGGCGCGCTGATTAACATACAGAGATGGCTGGTGTCAACATGCGCCTCGAAGCCGGCGCCCTGCGGTAAGTATATTGCTATGATGCCTGATACTCGTATTCACTAGGATGCAGAGAGCTGCATTGGCACAAGACGGCCGAGGTGACCCTCACAAAAGATGATCCTGACAATTGCCTGTCTGACAATTCCACTAACAGTGGGCATACGTTCTTAATGGATCCATGAACATTGCGGCTGTGAACTCTCAGGGCCAGCACTATTACGATACAGTGGTATGTGACATCTCTAACTACATGTTTCATTCGAACCTAACGACCTGGATAGTACGCCGGCGATCTCTGGTATTTCCCACCAGGCGTGCCCCACGTCCTGCAAGCAACAGCAGACTTGGCACAAGGCGCTGAATTTCTTCTGGTAAAATTACCTTCGGCTTGTCATAGGGAACTCAGACTAACACCACATCAGGTATTTGACGACGGCGATTTCAGCGAAGATTCCACATTTTCGGTCTGTCCGTCTGGTGCTAGTGGCTGCTCGTAAACTCATATGCTCTCCCATAGTTGGCAGACTGGCTGGCACATGTCCCGAAGGAGGTCCTTGCGAAGAACTTCCAAACTAGCATGGATGCCTTCGACCACATACCTGGGAAGGAATTGTATATTTTCCCGTCCAGTACGTCCATGCCCATTGGGCTAGCCAATCGCTTGATGAATAACATTCCTCTAGCTCCCTTGGCGAAGGCCTCTAGCCCTGAGGGAAACACCGATACTCCTTACACCTTCCATGCATCCCAGATGAACGTAACGGCGTTGTCGGGCGGAACCGTCAAGATCGTGGATTCGTCGAACTTCCAGGCCTCTACGACCATTGCAATGGCTGAAGTCACTGTTCAGCCCGGTGCAATCAGGTAAGTGTTAGTGTCCACAAACGGGAGTGCTTAGCTCACCGCCTGTGTTTTATAGAGAGCTTCACGTGAGTGTTAAGTGCTGCATATTTACAGTCTCTCATTAATCTCCTCGTTCCGTGTAAAGTGGCACCCAACCCAAGACGAGTGGAGTTACTTCCTGTAAGTATCACTGCATTCACACATGAACTTCTTTCTCATCATATTGTAGCGAGGGCACTGGCCGTATTACACTGTTTGCGTCGAGTGCCAACGCTAGGACTTACGACTTCCAGGTGCGCCGATTCACGTCTAACTGTATCAAAATTTACTTATGATGGCGTCAAAAATAGCCTGGTGACATTGGTAAGATCCATGCGGTTCGTTGAGTGACGCTTCAACGTCTGACTGTTTCCTTGCAGGCTATGTTCCAGCTTCGTACGGTGCGCACAGACCATTCACCATCTAATTCAAGTTTCATTCTTATTATTGAATTTGATAGGTCACTATGTGGAGAACACTGGTGCTACTCCCCTGAAATTCCTTGAGATTTTCAAGTCCGGTGCGTCTAGTGGGATTTTCTGTGCCGTCTGATGTTTACGTTTCATCAGACAACTTCGAGGACGTTAGTCTGCAGCAGGTACGTAAAAATCAAAGATGACACATCCGTGCACTCACAAAGCCACGCAGTGGTTGGCTCTTACGCCTCCTGAAATTGTTCAAGCCCATCTTCAACTCGACAACGAAACGATCGCTCACCTCAACGCGACAAAGGCTACAGTTGTGGGTCCTGCGGAGGACTGATTGTTGCATAATATCAACTGCGTTGTATCTTATTAGAGTTCCCTTGTAGATATTGTACAATAGAGATGCTTTCTGCTGGGTTTACCACCATGATCCATTTTCTGCGAACTACTATGCTGGGAGCAATTGGGCGGCAATCACGTTTGAGCCTCACACGTTTGCCGGCGACACCCTCTTGTGTGACACCTCACGACGCCACTCGAGTCCTGAATACATCTTCCCAGCGCATGTTTACTGTGGGAATCCGGAGGGAAAGGAAGGAAACATTCGCAGAGAGTAGCTATAATATAACGGACAGCAGAGCCGAGTGCCTAAATAAAAGACCAGTTTGTAGAAATGATTGACAGCACTGAAAAGTCATTATTGTGACTTTCCGCGTCCATCATCTCTGTAGAAACGCCCACGGCTGGTCAGACAGCCTGATAGTATGACGACTCGCCACCATCAATCTCCTTCCACGCGCCTAGCTGCAGTCCGTCCAGCCCGTCCACGAGCCCGTCCAACAATTCCTCGCTTTTCGCATCCGCGATCTTCGCCGTGTCAGGCATATTTGTATGATGTCCTATCTCAGCTTCGGATCCTTGGGCTTGAGCACCCTGCGCTTGCTGTTGCTGTTGCCGTTGCGCTTGCCGTAGTTGCTCGAGCCTCAGGGTGACGTGATGCGTCACCGCTTGTAATACACTGTAACACCCCCGGAGTTGCTTCAAGTCCATGATGAACCGATCAGATACTAATAAGAGGTGTCGCTGCACCTTCGCTGTAGTAATCTGCAGTAAGAGTGAGATCACTAGACAGTACAGTAGGATCTGAGTGCTTACGACAAGTAGCACTTTGCGAATCCCATCAGTAGTAAGGAAACAAGCGTAGAAGTTCATCTTCTGGTCTATGGCCTCCGCAACTTGATGGAGCTTCTCGAACTCATTCACGAACTGTTGGCGCTCATTCCCGGGTACTAGTCGATCCTGCCAGTCTACAAAGTCGAACACAATCAGCGTCAATTCTTCTAGTTGACGGCACCAGCCAACACTCACTATAGTTCTTCAGCTGCTCGCGGACAATTGCGACAGCCCTAAACGCTCGCTGCTGGCTCTCTGCAGACGGACGTTGAAACTGGCCCTGTTGGACGATATGACCATCCATGAACATATGCTGCTGAAGCGTACTAGTAGGACCACTCACCGCTGAGCCTTCAGGCATCGTGTCGTTTTGGCGCATCATACCGGGCTGCTCAGTATAGAGCTTGGCCGTGTCGGTCAGGTCAACGAGTCTCTTGCGTGGCGAGGGTGGCACACTTAGACTCGTGAAACCAGTCGTTCTGGCGTCTTGCCTGGTCCCGCTACTTCGGGTCGCTCCTTCTGCTTCAGAAATGACAATACTGACAATCGATACACGCAGGAATAATATAAAGAGATCGCCCCTCAGCTTTGTTCTCTATTGACATCCGTTCGAGTCCCCAGCAAGGACACAGCCAGGACTACAGACGAAGCCCTTCGCCTCGCCAAATATTCTATGATGCAAAGCACACTAGTACTCAAGTTCGGCACCGCCGTGCTCTCTGTGGCCTGTCTCGCGACAGTATCGTACGCAGCATCTGCGGGAACGTCTGCAGCTTCTGTGTCTGCGGCCTCTCCCACAGCGCCATACACGCCCTAGAACGCGAACCAGCTTCAGCTCGACAACGAACCGATCGCTCACCTCAACGCGACAAAGGCCACAGTTGTGTGTCGTACTAAAGACTGATTGCTGCCTGATATCATCTATCTGTATCTTATTAGATGTCCTTTGTAGATGTGTTGCAGTATTTGATGCTTTCTACTGGGTTTACCACCATGATCCCCTTTCTACGTCCAACTACTACGCCTGCCTCATTGGGAGCACTTGGGCGGCAATCACGTTTGAGCCTCGCACGTCACTCGACTCGCGCTGAGCGCGACCTGTCGTCCATCCTAATTGCTTGCTTGAAGTTCTGCACCCACCATCCGGACCCATGGCGGCATTGAACTTCAATGCACTCACAGAAAATGCATCGCGCTTTGGTACCAGACTGCAGGAGACCATCTCCGAACATACCAGAGACCTGGCGATCACCCGCAATATCAACTCTAGTGCCTATTTCGATGCCCCGGAGGAGAAGGTGAAGAATATACGGAAGCAGCTGGACTCGAACAGTGACAGAGAGAAGCTGGACGCGATGAAAAGGCTTATTGCAGTGCGTGTGATGTTGCTTTCTGTTCATGTCGCGCTATTGTCTCAAATGAGCTCGATGGAAAGTAGCTGATATCGAAAGGACGCAATGTCTCGGAGTTCTTTGCTCAAGTGGTCAAGAATGTCGCATCGCACAACCTGGAAATCAGGAAACTGGTCTACATTTATCTTCTGCGGTATGCTGAGCAGGAGCCGGACCTTGCGCTATTGTCCATCAACACATTCCAGAAAGATCTGTCAGACCCGAATCCTCTTATTCGATCTATGGCTTTGCGCGTGCTTTCTGGGATCAAGGTCCCGATGATTGGGAGCATCGTTGTACTGGCGATCAAGAAGTGCGCATCCGATATTAGTCCATACGTGCGCAAGGCTGCTGCGTTTGCTATACCGCGATGTTATGAGTACGTCTGCTCTCGTTCCCCTTCAACTTTGCCGCTCACATCGGTTATACAGGCTCGATTCCACTCACCTTCCTGAGCTGATAACTGTAATCTCTGGCCTGCTGAAGGACAGGTCGCCTTTATCGCTTGGAAGCGTTGCGATCGCCTTCGACGCCGTATGTCCCACCCGCTTGGACCTTCTTCATCCACACTACAGACGACTGTGCCGCACCCTTGCTGACGTGGACGAATGGGGGCAAGTGGAATTGCTCGACCTGCTCACGCGATACGCCAGGACTATGCTTCCGCGACCGATGGTGACGCAGGATGCCAACGGAGAAACTAAGGAAGAAATAGACTCGGATGTCCAGCTACTTCTTACAACCTCGGCACCTCTTTACCAATCGCACAATCCAGCAGTACGTTTTCCATAGCCTTGATGCGCTTCTAAGTTAACATGTTGGACAGGTGGTTCTGGCTGTCGCACGGGTATTCTATCATATTGCTCCACCATCGCATCTTCCAAAAGTCGTCCCTCCGCTCCTTCGGCTACTTCATATTAGTCCTGAGATCGAGCGTGTTGTGTTATCGTACCTCCTAGTGATATCACATGGCTCACCAGTAAGTTTCTTACTCTCGAATCCCCCACTGGTGGTGACTTAACAGTCGTAGCAACTCCTGGGATCCTCGTACCCGTATTTCTTCGTTAGGACTGATGATATTCGGCAAGTCAAGAAAGACAAGATGAGGCTCCTGAGGGCTGTGATCACCTCGGAGAATCACCAGGCGTTGCTTCGGGAGTTTACAGTGTGTAACATCTCATGTCTTCATATGTTTTATCTGACACGTTTTTTGTAAGCATTATGCCGAGGATCCGGACGATGAGCTCGTACATGCAGCTGTAGATGCGATTGGGTACTGCGCACGCACCGTCCCGGAGTCCACGCAGCAGTGTCTCACGGCTCTGATGTCGTTTATTCAAAGCAAAAACGGTATGATCCTGCAAATCAACTACTAGATACAGCGCTCATGGACGTTCACAGACGTGGTAGTGGCAAGTGCCATTGTCGTACTGAAGCTGTTGGTACAGGTCAACCTGCAGAAGCAGCAAACCGGCTTTGATTTTTCTCCAGTTTCCATCATCTCTCGTCTCGCCTATCGCATAGATGAGATCCATCACCCTCAAGCCCGGGCATGCATCCTTTGGCTGGTCGGGCAGTATGCTGAGGCGCCTGGGAGCGTTGACAGCGGGGTTGTTAGTTTAGGGCCGGAGGGTATTGTACCATGGGCCCCGGATGTATTGCGGAAAGCCGCTATCTCATTCAAGCAGGAGGTTCGTCTAAGAGTTCTGCGCGGTTTCGTTGTCACTGAATTATTGCTTGTCAGTCTCCGATCGTGAAGCTTCAAGCCCTGACGCTGGCTGCGAAATTGCTGGTGCTCTCGCCTGCGGACCGCACGATCGGCCTGCTTACGAAATATGTGCTTTCGCTGGCACGATATGACCTGAACATCGACGTGCGTGATCGCAGTCGCATGTTGAGCTCGCTTCTGTCGGGAGTGTCAACATTACTCCAGGACAACGAGGAAGAAGAGCTGGAGGACCACGGGCGAGTGGTGCTAAGGAGAGAGCAAGCTAAGATGGTTCTCTTCGAAGGCAAACTCAATGTGGTAGAAGACACTCGTAGTGGTGCGCATATTCCATCTTTGGCGAAATAGAAGTATTGACTCGGTACGTCAGATGGCCAAAGACTGAAGCTGGGCTCACTTGGAGCAGTCATTGGGAAGGAAATGGGAACGGACAACTATTTGCCTGACTGGCTCGAGCAGGGAGTCGACCCAACTCTGCGAGACTCTCCGGACGATGCGCCTCCGGTTCTGACCTCGATATCATCGGCAGCATCCGTTCCCTTCACTTCGAGCAAGGGGTCGCCCATCGTCCTCACACCTACCGGACCCTCGCCATCCGGATCTTACGTACGTCAAGATTCGGGAAAGAGTCCGTGGACGGATCTCGACAAGTTCTACGCCGATGCCGAACAGGAGGAGGAGGAAGAGGAAGAAACCGAAGAGGAGAGCGGGGAGGAGAGCGAAGGCGAAGGCGAAGAACAGGAGGGAGAGGAAGAAGAGGAAGACGATGCGGACGATGACGACAACGATGACGATGACGAGGAAGAGTCTGCTAAGGAAGATCAAATTGAAGGGAGCAAGCAACTACACGATACAAGCTAGTATAAATACTGTCGCTATTCAAACCATCTTCACAATACAGCTCCTTCGGGAAGCTTATAATACAGCGGCTATGGCTTGGCTTCAGCATCTCAGACAACCAAGAAATGACCAAGGAACGTACCGTATTGAATACATGATAATAGTGGCCACGTACACCTCCTTGGTCTTGGTAGTATTCTGGAGGGAACCACTGCAACCAGTCAGTATCTAGAATACTGGAATATCTACGGGACTTACATGCTCTTCGGGCAACTCTTCTTTCCACGCCCGCAGGTATCTTCCTTCTTCTGTATCGTTGGTGATGCCTACACCGTATTTCGGAACGATCCACTGTCCGATTTGCAGCTCGGTATCGGTGATCGTGCTCCTTGATACTCGAGCGTACGCTGTGCGATACAGGCCGCGGTACAGGATATACTCGCACCTGCTCGAAGATGAGCGCCTGGGCGACGAGCCGTCGTTGTGTACTCACCATCGGTCCCAATCGTCTTTGTCAATATCATGTACCCGACCGTCAGTGACGAGGATATCGTATGGAGCGGCTATGTTTCATCAGTAATGGCCAAAGGAGTTAAGAGCTCGACAACGTACGTCTGGATGCATGAGGCTGTGTTACAACGTAACCCAGGTAGATCAGAGGTTCCGGGTATACACTAGACATGATCCTGGCAAGCTCTGTGCTCTGTAGCTCCCGATCGAGCGGTGTCTCCTCTGCTCTGCGTCAGAACGAGGCATCAGAACGAGACAAGAGCAACTTGCCTTGCCCATTGTGAGAGACGACGACGTTGACCTCGGTGCCAAAAACGTCCAAGACTGCGTGGATGGCCGGTGCAAGCTCTCCGTGCGGAGACGGGAGCAAGTGATGAGTGGAGTTGATGATTGGGAACTATGCAATTAAAGCTCAAAATGGCACATATAGAATCACACCTATAACGCACCTTGGACAGTAAGACTGCACCCCATGTGTGCTTCTCGGGCCCCGGACCAATATCTACGTACTGCAACAATGTCTTTACACAGGGAGTCGGAGCTAGCAGAGTATCCACTTACGAAACCTAACTCCTCCGCCATGACACGTGTACTGGTATCCAGGACGTCAGCCCCCCGATCAGTGGAAAAGGATGACTTGACTTACAGGTCGCGATTCCCATATACTACTCGTTGCAGATCTGTTTCTAGGAGACCAACAACGTCTAACTCCATATCTCTGTAGGGCATACTTCAGGACCCTGTGAACAGTAAGGGTGCATCATCGTACCTGATCAGGTCACGCATTCGGCGTTGACTATCTCGACCTTCGTTATCGAGTCCAAAATGAACTGTCCAGATACCAGCACGAAGGATACGAGGGCCGGGGCGATGTGGTCTTGGTGGGTCCGCAGGCCACCGATAGAGTGTCACAAGCAACGAAAGCAAGGTCAATACACCTAGCGCGTTCTTAGCCCGTGACTTTGCAGCCCTTGATAACGTCAGAACAGGAACAGCAGCGTTGCTAGGCCACCGGAATGCGAAGGCGATCATGGCCATTTGTGTGAGGAGAATGCTAGGATCGACGTCAATAAGGTAGTTTCTACTGGAGAAAGCTTCGACGTACAGATCAGTCCGTTCTCTGAAGTACTCCCCCATAGGCACGAAAGCGTACGCCACAGTGAACGTGCTGAACACATCAAACAGCGAGACAACGAGCATTGCAGTCGCGTAGGTCCTCGCTACATGGCCGCTGCAGGCTGCGCGACTCATCACCACGGGGATGATAGACGACAAGAACACGGCAAAGTTCAGACCGCCGATGTAGCCAAGCCAGTCCCTGTATGCGTATGTCACGTATGCCCCCGCGCAGCCGTACGCGAACCACAGAGGATGCGAAAGGAAACCAGGGAGTCCGGAGTCGTTCAGTGTCAGAATGGGGAGTAAGAGCCCGATGGCCTGCGCGACGTGCGTAAGCGACCCGTGGAGAATTGGTAGGGGTCCCTTGACGGGGTATCCTGTCCAGGACCATGCGATGAGGGTGCTCGGATCTGACAAGAAGCAGTGCAGGGTAAACAGAAGAGATCCGAACGCTACGCCGTCGAGGATAGAGTGTTTCCTGACAGGCACAGGATTTGAAGCTGGTGCCTTGGATTCCTTTGCCTCCTCCGGTGCTGCAGGGTTTTGTTTGCGAGTATAGAAATCGTAAATCGCTAGGCACGCTAAGAGAATACCGGTCTTGTTGTATCCTCCAGAGGCTGCGTGCACGAACGGCCACACTGTAACATACATCAGGCATTGACATACAGGGCCCGGATATAAAAGTCCATACCTGGATTATTTCCATGATTGGCGTGCTTGGAGAGGGAAGACAGGAACAAGCCCAACCCGGTGACTGACAAAAAGATCAAACAGTGTGTCATAACCGACAATGACGGACCCACTAATTCCCTGATAACCTATTGAGGACATGGGTACGGACCAGTCAATCGCCCAACCGATGAAGAGCGCGAAGTTTGCGAAGGTCACAGCGAACAATCGGTGGGCGGGGCTTGTCAGTACATATGCACCCAGCCCAGTAAGCGACAAGACGTGTAAGACTGTCCGACCAGCTCTGGTGCTGAAAATGGTCAAGACGAATGGTATTCCTAGCACTATCGGCGAGAGGGTGGCAAGCAACGTAAGTTCGGACCCTGCTAGGGCTAGCTCCCAGATCGAAAAATAGAACAAAGTTGGCGTCAGGGATGTGAATACCGACCAATTGATGTATGCTAGCATGATCTGCGATGAGTGGCGTATTCATGCAGTGACAGAACCTTAACGCACACAGGTAGACATCACAGATGAAGCTCCACGAAGGGGACAGGCGAGTCCACACGGTAGGTACATCGGAGAGCGTTGCGTGTGTCAACTTGGGAGTGGGGGGTGCCGTTGCAGCTCGGCTAACTTCCTTCTCAGATACTGTTTGAGACGTCACTTGAATGGAATAGACATTCCCGCTACTCGCTACAATGGCTCTAAATCCAATCGAAGTCAACGCTTATATCCTACGCAAGGCGGCGAACTTGACTGTACATATCCTTTCCACCTCCCTTCTCCGTTGAAGGCGTTCCTATCGTGATCTGCGGGCAACAATTAGTACTGTGCCGGAACAAAGATGGTGCGACTTACTTGCAGATTGGCAGCTTCTAGATCTAGTTTCGCGACAGAGTCGTACAGGATGTCTAGAATGATGAGACCCCATTCAAAGAAACTGTAGTGGGTATATGCTTTTTATATAATGAGCGATGTGAGAAAATGTTCAGGAATAGACCCTCACCGCCTGGAATTCGATGCACCTTGTGACGTATGAAGAAATAGATCATAGGCACAAGAGAACCGAAGAATCTGTAGCGGCACTTAGTGTCAGTTAGCTTTGTGCGGCAAGCTACCTACGTTGTAGCTATAATTCGTCTGGAGAATCGTGTCAGAATCGAACATGCGTGTATCTCGTAATCGACACACACACCTCCTACGTCTAGATTTCACGTTCTCCGGCGCAGTACAGGCGATCCCGCCCAACATCCATGGGAGATTGAGTACAATATATGAGATCATCAGGATATCATGCCAATCATGATCGTCCGTAGAGGTAATAAAGACCCAGCCACCGCAGGAGAGTGTTCTCAGAACCCCAGTGAATAGCAGTATGGTCGGCAATACCGTAGACGTCGATTTCTGTAGGAAATATTGCAAGAACACCAGAGCGAACCGCGGACCTATCTCACAACGTCGGTGTTCGGTCTAAACCACCTGACATTCACCGGCTCACCAGAGTTTATTGCGATGAGAATTTGAAAGATATTTCGTTCAGGGTACCAATCCCCAATACTTCACAGTATGAGTAGGTTGTTCACGGAATACGAGGGGAAAGACTTACGTCGCAGACACAGACGGGAACCATTCTTCGGGATACCCCGCGACCCCATTCTTCACAATCTTCTTGTAATGTAAGCAAGACCCGACGAACAGAGCAGAGAAGAACGCCGCAAAAGCAAGATATGTGTGCACTACAGCGACTGTTGAAGCCGCAAGCGTGAGGCCGAGATGTCTGGGCTGCTGCCCAGACTGAGCAGACATTCAGAGCGAGTGCAACGAGGCAAGCAACGTCGACTAGCGTGAAGGTCAGAGACAAGAGTCAGACGAGGACGCCGTCGTCGTGTTCGTCGTTGAGGCCAAGTCCTGATTGGGGTCGCGGCAAGACCTGGACGCGTTGAATCCGGACTGCGATCGGCTTTACCGACGCTCGAATGACGCGCCCGCAACTCGCGAGCCTCGTGCTAAGCACGTGCCGACGCGTCCAGACGCGTATCCCTTGTTCAGTCGCTTCTTTTTCTCTCCCGTTCACCATTGTCGAGTAGTCTCAAACCTGCGTATGTCTATTAATCCCTCGCGATTTCCCATCTGATGGAACCCTCTCTGCAGGTCATATTTACGAGATGTCGTCTCCGCCAGAGCCACTCGGCGAAGGGAGAATAGGGGTCAATGGAAGCCCAGAAGAGCGCGTGCAGAAGCTCCCTGCTTCGTCAGAACAGCGTCGGCGTAGGCGCGAACAAATCAGGGCTCGGATGGACCAGATAGAGCAGGAATTGCAACAGCTGCAAGCCGAGTACGCCGCTCTTGCCCCCTTGACGCTCGTTCCTCCGGAGGTCATATCGTCAATATTCGAGGAATACGTCGCGGAGTGCTGGCGTCCAATCTTATCGGACCCATATATCCGCACGCATTGTAGACCTTACGAGTGGCTCAAGCTTCTTAGCGTCTGCCGTCATTGGCGAGAAATCGCGCTTCGCACTCCGCGGATATGGACGTTCATCACGACACAGGACATTAAGAAGGTCAATCTTATGCTCTCAAGGTCTGGCAAATGTCCTTTGACGATTGTAAACCGTCCCCCATCGATCGCGACACTGGAACCCGTCTACCGTGCAGTCATACCAGAACTCTCGCGCGTTCGCAAAGCCGAGTTCGAGATCACCTCTTCCGTCCAGTCGCTGTTCTCGAGCGGCGAGCAGTCTCCTGCTCTTCAGCATTTGATACTGCAAGACCTCGCTATTGTTATGCACACTGGGATGAATACTCTTGGAGCTCTTTCGTCGGCGGATATGCCGCTCCTGAAGTCGCTCAAGATTCAGAGTGGATCGCCCTCCCTTGTCACGTCACTCGTTCGCCCGACATTGACTACTCTCATCGTGAAGTTTTCTCCTGCAGTCAACGCGGCACTTGTGGTCGAACTACTCCAGGGACTCCCTTTCTTGCAAGATCTCCAGCTCTCGAACATCGCCTCATTCGGCATGTCCGAGTTCCCTGTGATACCCCTTCCGCATCTACACAAGCTAGAGTTGTCCGGGAATCCACCCAGTTTAGGGATGGCCGCGCTGTTAAGATGCTTGGACTTTCCGCAGGACACGGAAATCAGATATTCTTCCATCGATTCACCGTTAGGATTGGAGGAGATCGGGTTGGTCCTCCCATTGGTTATGGCTTCGGCCATAGCGTCATCTCGTGCCGTACTCAATAACCCAGCCGCTGCGTTCCGTCCTTACGCTATCGAACTCGAGCAGGACTATGGACTATCCGCTGAGTTATTGGCGGCTCCCTCGGACAACTCGGACTACCGCCCAACAAGGCTCAGCCTGTCCATAGGTGACGGCACAGACGAGTCGCTTGTCCAAATGTACAGGCATCTCAATCTTACCGAGGTGCGATACATGAACGTTGCAGTTCCCATGTCGCCAGAGCTCTGGCTGCGTGCATTCGAGAATCAAGCCTTGCTCAAACTCGAGAAATTATGTCTTTCGGGAGAGAGTGATGTAGAAGAATTTCTAGAGATGTTGAACACTCCGTTGCCTCCCCTTGCCTCCTCCGCGGCACCCAACTCTCAAGAGGACGAAGAACAACCCGTTACACCTTCCACACGTTTCACATTCCCAAATCTCAAGATTCTCGAGCTCCATGGCATGGGCTTCCGTGAGCGGAATGGCGTGGTGCGCGAGACGGACTACATCGAGCGGCTCATTCCCAGCCTGCGTCAATTCACAATGGAGCGCGGTTCTCCGTTAGACGAGCTGCATATTACTTGGCCGATGAACCTGACTTTAGAGGCAGATCTTGCTGCGTTGATGGATCCCAGTATTGCGAAGTTCACCAAGATAGACCCTTCTGACGTTGAAGACTGGGGATTTTCGACGGACTCCATCAGGAAAAACCAAAATACCACGTAGACGCACCGCAGTTTTGTAAGCGCCGTAGTGCCGACAGCCTGGATCAAAAGGTACGGAAACGCCGTAGCTTTAGCTTCGAGTACGTAGCAATCTGTAGAACTCAGAATCCTCTCATGTATGCTACGTCGTACGCAGGGAATTTACTTGCACAAGGTCACCTATCACCGTATTGCATCAGCTACATACCAATTGCTCATAGTCTGCTATGTTTATAATCATATTGTGGGACTGCCCTATCATGTTGGTGAACTGGACGACAGACAAGTGCTATCATTGATGAAGACCTGCAGAAATGTGCACTTGAGGACTTCGTAATTTCTTTGCGATTCGAGTACTGCCAGTGTGAGACGGACGCCGCGGCCTTGGTCGGCGGCAACTCACAAACGCTGAGCGCTTGATCACGATGGCGTGATTCGGTTCCGGCAATTTCCGAGTAGGAAAAGCTTGCGCGACGCGTCGACCCACAACAACTTCATCCTTTCTCCTCTTTCCACCATTTGCCTGACAACGAGCATCTTGCGCATGCTTGCGGTCTAAGTAGGCAGCTTCAAGTCTAAGGTGCGTAATTTTCCTTTTGTTCCCTGACATCCTGTCTGATACTCCAGTCACTCAGAACAGGCTGGTGGTTACGCTCGTTGCGAGCCTCGAGTCCGCTGGCTGCGGGGCCAATCTCTACAGGTACACGTATCGTGAGTCTCGAGTCTCGTGTACCATCAGTGTTACTGCTAACTTGTATTGTATAGCAATTATATTCATCCTTACCCTCGCTCTCGCCCTCATCCAACGATCCCCTTCTCGCACAGCCGCTTGCAGTGTGACGCGGCCCTTGTCTTCTGCGAGCTGAGTACAATTTTTGTTTGATCCAGCGGTACCTGTGCTCACATATCTCCTCCTGCAACAGAGACCGTTGTACATGTAGAGTATGTTACTGGATAGGTTCCGGTGTGCAATGGGTTTGCTCGGCTCACAATGGTAAGCTAACATGATTGTTGGTACAAGATAGGACTAGCATATATGAAGTATTATGTAGTACTTGTGTTATTATGTAGAGTTGCCTAGTTGCCTACAAAATATATTTGCATTATCCCATATTGTTTTCACTGTGCATCGAATGTGATTAGCCCGGTTACACCCAAACTGAGTACTTCAGCTACCTGAGAATTACAATGAATTACACAATGTCTACGGACTCTACATAAAACTGTAGGTTCTACGTGCACATTATAGCTAGTTACGGAGTCTACAAACAGGGGGACTTGTCGACGGAGCTACAACAGGTACGTGCGCTATGGGCGCTCCGTAGCCAAGTCCTGTGTTTCCTGATGTCGGAGGAGGGTGATGATGGGGAAGAGGATGAGGCCGTAGACGGAGACGGAGAAGAGGATGAGGGCGGCGATGAGGATGGCGAAGATGAGGATAATGAAGTCGTCGATGACTAAAGCATGGCTAATAAAATTGTACCATTGTCACGCATTCTCTACTAGTACTGCCGTTTTCTTTATCTCGTAGGTAGAAGAAGAGACTTCAATACACCGCTCAACCTTCTTGGCTAGCGTTATGTTCTGCTATGGGTGTGCGCAAATTCATAGATAGATCTGCAGAGAGTTCTCGGGGGAGCGCTGTGCTGGAGGAGGAGGAGGAGTATATTTTAAGTACCTAGCCACCAGTACATGGAAAGCGCGACGTGTGACGCGTATGT
Source organism: Phlebia brevispora (assembly GCA_027627325.1). Lineage (NCBI taxonomy): Eukaryota > Fungi > Basidiomycota > Agaricomycetes > Polyporales > Meruliaceae > Phlebicolorata > Phlebicolorata brevispora. Next base: position 14,718 of record JANHOG010000212.1, read on the forward strand.
AAAGGACTAAATACTAACGGGCAAACTACTTAGATAAATGACTACGCTAAACACGAATGAGAAAAAGAAAGATCATGCCTGAGGGCCACGGGAAAAACCCGCCCGAGGGCAGGGAAAAAACCACGTCATCCATGCAGAGCGCAGCCAAGCATCCTGCAGCAGTCCGTGCCTCCCTGCAGACTCCCTGCGCCTCTCACGAGAGGGAGTCATTCAGAGACCGCAGTAGGAGGGCAGGCACACCCTCACTGTTACCCCGCACATTGCAAACACCTGGCATACCTATCGCACAAGGAATCCTAATGTGAGGAAGTGTGCAAATAGGTAGCGCAGCAGCTCCACGCTATCAGCTTCCCGTTGCACGTTGATCAGGTCTGCAAGGTGCCCGCATGCCTCAGAAAAACGCTTTGCACAGCCGCACGTCAGCACACGACGAATAATCGCGGAAGCGCATTGTCCTGCGGAACTACCAGCAGAATGCAGAAAACTCGACTCAATGTTGGAAGAAATTTAAGTCGTCTGCTGGCAGCCACACTAGTGCCAGGAAGGCATCTATCAAGCGAGGCTGCAACCGCATATAAGCAGGGATAAGCTCAGTGTTGTAATGGAGAAGCTACTGAGACAGTAAAAGTGTTAAGCAAGTGCCAAAGGTCTGAGGTCCATGAAGGACTCCCTGTCCATGCGAGGCGCAGGGCTTCATGCAGGGCAGCTAAGGGGAGCACAGGCTCCTGCTCTAGGATGCCGAGCAGGAATTAGAGTGCTAAGATAACACGTCGATAGCACACCGGTGTGAAGCCGGTACTGAGTTGAGACCGACATGCACGTCTCAAGGCATCAGACCCACTGCAGACGTGCAAACAGCTTGAAAAGAGAGCCACCGCAAGTGCGGACAACCTCTGCACTTTGAGCAGATGGACTGCATTACATCCACGTAGTCAACAGACCCACCGCTGAGCGGACAGACTGAGCTACTCAATTTTTTCCAGCGAACGCTGCAGCGCTTCGTCATCCGAACAACCGAACACCAATCCAGCCCAAACGTTGTGCCCAAACACCACAATTCTTGCAGAAGTTAACCGCAAGTGTGAGTACGGGCCTGTGTATTCCTGCTGGTGTTCGAACGCGAGTGCTCAGACGCGTCGAAGTCTGGTGAAAATCACGTGCCAATACCTTGACACGCCCGCGGGGCAGTAACTTCGGACAAGTCGTTCTTCAGTTACTCCCACCATCATTGCAATTGTCAATCCCTTCGACTCTACAGGTTTTGCAAAGGGACCAGCACAAGAATAGGAGGTTGTTGTTTTCTTTTGGCATATGGTCAGGTCTGATGCAGTGTTTGAAGGCAGACTGCAGCAACGACGATGGCACCCCCAGGACTAGGGCTCGACGTCGCTCAAGCAAGGGCCAAAATTGAAGAGAGATTGGAGGCGCACGATCAGGAGTTGGTAGCGTTGGCGGAGCGCTATCAACGCGAACACGATCGGATTGCAGAACTCGGACGGCAGCTACGTTCGGAAATTAACTCCATCGCCCCCATCGCCCACCTTCCTCCAGAGCTGATGTCGAAAATTTTCGAGGAGTACGTCGCCGACCATTGGCGCGCAATAGATTGCTACAAGATTTTCAATCACTACGAATGGCTCGTAATCCTTCACGTATGCCGTGGCTGGCGACGCCTTGCGCTTGACACGCCTGGAGTGTGGACTTCCATACCACCTTTGCGGCCGGAATATGTTGAACTAGCCCTCTCACGTTCACGTAACTGCCCGTTAACAATGCTTTCCAGTCCCATCTCTTCTGAATCGCACTTGACAACCTTCTACCGTGCCATAATCCGGGAGCTCCCGCGTATCCGTGTAGCAGATTTCTACGTCACCGACGAGCTCCAAGCTCTGTTCTCATCGGACCCCGCAGCGAATCTGGATGAGACGTCCTTGATCTCAAAGGAGCTAAGCTTGCAGCTAGGCTTGGACGTAGGCGTCACTTCACCAATCCTTCCAGCGTTGTCTCTGGCAAAGATGCCGCTGCTTACGTCGCTGAATGTTGGGCACGCATCACTAGGACTGATCACAGCGCTCATCCGTCCGACGTTGACCGTGCTTAATGTTTGGTTTTCGACTCCGGTTAGTGCGGTGGAATTGATCTCCTTGATCAGAGAACTTCCTCTTCTGCGACGGCTAGAGCTCTCCAGGGTCCAGGCGCTTTCTGTTCCTTCCTCCACCGACGCGTTAGCAAGCTGCACGGTGCCGCTCCGGCATCTGAAGTTTTCGTGTTTGCTTGGGGACCCTCCAAGTATGGGAATGGCCCAACTCCTAGACTGTCTTGTCTTTCCCATGGATGCGGAGATATGTTATTACGCGCATAAGTCAACATTCGCGGAGTCTATGCTTGTGCTTCCCCTGGTCGTATCCAAAGCCATAATTTCGACCTCCCCTACACCAAACGAGTCGGTGACGAAGTTCCGGCCTTATAGCATATCGTTCATGTCACCCATAGGGATGGAGGTGCAAGTATTAGGAGCTCCTGCTTCTGGTGCGCACCAAATGAGGCTTCGTATGTGCTTGGAGAGCTGCACGGACGGGTCCGCCATCCAGATATTCGAGCTCTTCGACTTAACGGAGATGCGATACATGGACATATCCATTAAGATGGAATCAGAAACCTGGATACGCCTGTTCAGAGACAAGCCGCTACTCAAGGTGAACAAGCTCCGTCTCTCCGAATACGCATATCCAGAGGACTGGCTGGACATACTATCGACCCCGCTTTACAGCACTTCGTCTTCGACACCGTTTATACCGTCTGGAAAACGGTATTTGTTTCCAAATCTGAAGATCCTCGATCTCAAAGATCAAACCTTCCGTGCGAAGCACGACGAAGTACACAAGGATGACATGCTCCCGCGTATTATCCAGCGTCTACTTGAGTTCTGTAGGCTCCGAGGTTATCCGCTCGACGAACTCCACATTACGCAACCCATCAACTTGGTCACTGAAACAGATTTAGCTACATTAAAAGACCCAAGGATAGCAAAATCCTTCAAAATAGAAGACGCATCGGTCCAAGACTGGCGTCAGCCAGTCTGGAGGGGTTGGTAGTATCGTCAACGAAGACTCGCAGGACGACGCAGGGACGGACTGATCGCACCCGTGCAGTTGCCTTGACTGCAACCGATGTGCGTCGGATGTTGATGTTTACTTGGTGATAACGTCAGTTTACGATGCTCCTAGGTTGATTATCACTGTTGACGGGCGAGAAATAGGTGACCGCATATATATACTAATCATTGTCCCGACGTTTCAGCCCGGATGGATCCTCTCCTTAGTAACATTATAGTATTGACCCTGTATCTTTGTTCTTTTAGCTCGTCGTTGACTGTAGAAAATTTATTGATATTTCTTTTGCCTCTCCGCCCACCTGAGGCAGTCCGGAGACTCCTGGTAAGCACGTGGTGACCGGACTCGGAGAGTTCGTTCTGTGGCGGCGGTAGGGTTTTGCTTACATTCAGCTATCCCACCTTTGGAGCACTTACACGATCTTAAAATTGAGGAACATCGTATCTCGGATTTCACGCATCTATGGTCTGAGGAGGACGAAGAGGACGAGGACCGAGATGGCGGACACGGATGACGAAGAGGCGAATCAATACCCATAGTGTGATCGTCTCGAACCTATCCATCTAGTCGTCAACTATACTCGGTTTCAGTCGCGAACTTTAATGTATCTTAGGTCGAAAAGTGCCCTTCTACATGTTGGCATCGGAAGGAGATGCCACCAAGTAGAAATTATCTCGTTAATTGATTACGATTGTGCTGTGTGGCGCATTCTGGCCATTGAGTATATTAGAAATATGGCTTGCCATTCGCGTGTGCTCTGCACTCATGTCTGTGCAATCTTGAGGATTGTACTCTCGGGTTCCGGCAGTAGTACCTCCCTTAAACCTGTTTGTCCGTGTTATGATCGCAAGCCCCGCTCCTTCCCTTTCAGGCCGAATCCGCCATCCCACACGTTTCTGTCGTCGAAAACGCCGCAGTGTTGCACTTGGAGGTGAAAAAGGCTTCAAATCATAGCTTCAGAGAATAACCTAGTCTCAGAATTAACCATTATCATATGACAAAACTACATAGCGCGAACCGGTACCAGAAGCCTAATATCTTACAAACGTAATTCAGCATAGTCCATTTCTCAAATCATATCATGACACGTCCCAAATACTGTCCATCTCTATCGCTCGCGACTTTATGCATTTCCTGCAGCGGGTTGAGCATAAGAATAGCGACGAATCGACAGATAGCAGCACATACCCATCTCGCGGGCCTCAAAGCACAACAGTCCCCTTGCACTAAGGTCTGGGAGTTTGTCACGAATAATCTCCTCCGAGTCGTACAGGAAAAATAGGCCGAAGTTACGATAACCGTCTTCAGGGTGCAGAAAGCTGACTGTCCGCAGACGAGGAAAACGCGTCAGCGCACTCTCCCACCCGGACCAGTCCATCGTGCGCAGACTGCTGGACATCGACGGCGTCAGAATCGTGACAGCACTGAGATTCGGCGCGACGATGTTCGCCAGGATGCCGAGCGCGTGTCTGGAGATCGCGGGCGCAAAATCTGGGACTCTCAGCGTCAACGTGTGGAGGGCTTGACAGGGAAAACGGTTCAGTTCAGCAAGGAAGAGCTCCGGATCGTCCACTGTCCGAAGTCAGTCAACTAAGCGTACGCGTTTGGACGAACTTACGGGTGTAGTCGTGGAGGCCTAGCCGGATCAGTAGCTGCGTCAATGTTGGTATATTGCTCGCAAAGGCTACAGACTGCAGTACATCTTTGAGCGGGCCTGTGGCCACACACAAGGACTGTAGTTGTACGGTAGAAGGTTGAAGCGACGTTTGAAGGAGGTCAGTCGAATGCATGAAGTCGAGCGTTAATTCTCGGAGTTGCGGAAGCCGGGGTATCGACGAGAGATGTACGGACGATTGAGGAAATGATCCTCCAGACACAAAAAAGGTGTCGACGGATGGAAAAGAGCGGAGTAGATCAAAGGCAAAGGTAGTATCCCTACAATTTCGGTGGTAAGAGAAGCAGTATTCGAGGTTCTTGACGCTAGAATATGTGGTTATTGAACCGTCGCGGTGATTTGGCTTCCAGAAAACGTCCGAGATGCGCAGCGTATGCAGAACCGGCAACTTGTCGAGGAGTGTAAACAACTCGTTCAGCGATACCTGGACATGGTCAGCCTCGCAATACATAGCAGCCCGACCTACATCCAGTTCTCGGATGAAGCGAGCCGTATATGGTGCAGAGTCCAGCCAGCACGCGAACTTGCGCAGCTTCGCAGGGTCCTGTGCGACATCCAGGGTGACAGAGTGAAAGAGGTGGATGCGACTTGCACCGAGAAAGACAGTGTTCACTTCGGCGCAAGCGAGCAGCGACGCTTTGTCATGACGCAAGTACCCGAGTACGTCTTCGATAACCTCGGGCGGCAGTTCACGTGTCATTGCAACGTCCGCAGTCAGAGATATCATGGTCTATCAAGGCAAGAGCGGTAATCTGTTCGTGAAACCATGCACAGATGAGACAATATGGCGCACTTAGGCGCACTCACTGTGCTCGGAGGTCTGGATGTCGGAACTAGAGCGGGCTGCAGCGGCCTAGTGCAGGAAATGGCGAGCGCGTAGGTTGGAGAGATACGAGCGGGCAATGTACTGCACTGCGAGTGCGAGAGATGGCGGGTGAGAGGATGAGAGAGTACAGGATGACACCATTTATATATTTCCCATACGCGCCGGGCCCGATCAAAACCCAGGGCCAATCGCCGGGTCGGATGAAACCTGAAAAAGCACTCTTCCCCGCAGAAGCGAGGAACAGTCCGTATGCGAACAAATGTTCACATGTTCACATCATCAAGGCGACATCCTGCCTGGTATTCACAGTCAACAAAAGACCTATAAAATGGTCTCGCAGAGCATCCTACACACGGGTCTGCGACGGTTCGCGTCTGCTCACAAGTCGAAAGCCCGGCTCCTCCAGCCTCGACGCCTGCGTTCCTCACGCTCCCGCTCTTCCCCTCTCCCGCTCGCGATCTCTGCATTACGTCGTACTTCTGCACCTTGACGTACTGCCTCGTGTCCGGCCTCTGCCACCTCATCCAACTGCGACTGCACCTCATCCAAGCCCTCTCGAGCCATATCTCTCGGCCCATAGTTCTCCTCCGTCTCCAATTCATTGTAAGGCCCACCCTTGTCAGGCAGAATCTGTGCACCGATACCTACGGCCAAAATGCGCTCGTCCACAGGACTCCGGCCGTGAGGTGACGAGGACGACGAGCCAAATTCAGTCGGGTACGTCACGGACTGACGTACAATTCCCTTCGCCGTCAGCCTGGTGCGGCTATCTATCAAGGGTGCTTCTTCAGAATCTTCTTCGCTGCTTTCGTCTTCCAAGATGTCCGCGCTACCCACGAGGACGCGCCACAAGGCAGTGGCGTAATCTGCTATCTCGACGTCCTTGTCGTCGTCTTCCGCGATTTTCTGCGCCTCTCTCTTTGCTTGAATCCCAATACGACCGACTGTCTCCAGCAGAGACTGTAACTGCCGTCTTAGGACCCAACCTGCCGCAAGAGATCCCGAGGGGCGCGCAAGCGGCTGCAGAAGGAGCTTGTTCAGGATCCAGTGCTTACTCTGGTCCATCGACACGTGCAGCCCACGCAGCGTCGTGTGAACGTGCACGACTTTGAACAGGGAATCAGCCTCTTCAAGTTCGCCGCTGTCCACGCCCAGATCCGCATCCGAGATGTACTCCAGCTCGAAGTCGAGGCAGAGGCCGTCCCCGTGCACGCCAC
>JANHOG010000213.1:0-21533 GCA_027627325.1 Phlebia brevispora
ATGGGCACCGTGTAGTACGGCGAGCCGTCTTCTTTGGTCGACGTCGGCGCCACGCCGTACTTGATGCAGACATCCGCGACGTCGGGGAACTCGACCCATTCGGTGCGGTATCGTAAGCCTTTGTAGTTAAGGCAGTACCTGGGATAGCAAACGATTTCGGTCAGCCACGCTTCCGTCGAGGCTGGGGAGCATACCTGATCTTCCATGTGTTCGGTGACCATGCCTTGTGCGCGGGGTCGCCAGGGATGTCGAAGAAGATGATAACGTCTGATTCAGCCATCTACGCTCTTGACCCAGCAACCGGTTCAAAGAGGGGAATCTGCAGTGCGCTGTACGGCTCGGAGAAGGTCTCCTGTGTGCTAGCGACAGTTGTAGTGCATCCACGATCAGCTCGCTTATATATGTGTTCCGGCGGCCTGAGAACACTGCACCAACAGGTGGTACGAGCACGAGCACCCTGAGGGAGAGCGTAGACACGGTGAGAATGCGAGGGCGTCATCCGTCCACTCGGAATTGCAATGGTGCTCACGGCCTACCGTGTTAGTACTAATAGGATGGAGCCTCGTAGCCGACTGAACGAGCCCTGCCACATGATCAACGTGCCCAATCTCACGACGTGATGGAATGCACACACCTTCCCGATAGCTGCAGTATGGGCGGAAGAGACTTGTCCGAAGTTCGAACCGTGATGCGGATGCGTCGCACCCTGTAGTGCTGAACAATCTGCACAGTCGTGACGAGTCGTCTTGCAGACACTCGTCAAGCCCGGAGGCCTGCGAGCGTCCAGGTAAGCTCCTGTGCGACGCCTGCTGGTCGCCAAACAGGCCCTGGAAGCTTGCTCGTCGGACTAATCACACAATATATCACAGCGTGGTACGGTATCTCTCTCGCCTGAGCCGGCGCAGCTGACCCTCCTTCATGGCACTTGGCATGTCAATATGCGTAGCATGTCACAGCGGATTGCTCCAGGCTTAATTTATGCCCTCTTCCAAGCTTCCATGCCTCACTTTATCATCGCTGAACACTGCCAGGTTCTCTGATCTCTCCGTCGGCGATACAGAAGAGAAGGATTGCCGATACTCCTACTTCGAGGCTATATAAGCGCATCTGGTTAGATTACGACCTACCGTGGACGAAATGCATGTACGACATGTATGAACACTGTCATGCAGTGCTGAACATGGGTAAATGCACTGTGCCCATATGTTGTTATCGATGCGATTTCAATCATGCCTCGGCGTCAGAAGCCAGGGCACAAAGGCACCGCAGGGGCGAATCCCTCCAGCGAGTCTTGACCTGTCTTACCTCAGCTTCCTCAAATCTTTCCTTCAGATCTCAAATACTCACGCGGTAATCTCATGGACAAGATACGGGAGAATCTAAGAATCTAAGCAAGACAGATGTATCAGTACTCACGGTGCTTCGGAACGAACGGAATACATTGGACGCTAAGATGCAGGCTGCGCGAAGGAAATGAGCTCCGCATCCTTCGCTGCCAGATGAAACATTGGAAGCTACTATAGCAGGAAGATGGATGTGGTAAAGACATCACATGTATGCTTGCAATCTTCGGGATGGAACACTCTTAGTGCGGGAGGCTGAATGCGAAGCTTCGGTTCGACAGCCTAACGGGAGTATAGCTCAGTAACCCAATAGGCACATATCTACAACATGGAGAGAATTGGCTCGCCTCGTTTTTATTCGTATCTTCTCTTACACACGGCTAAAAGTGCCCTCGAGGCCAGGCTGCTCAGAAAGCCAACGTCAATCGTACATTGGGCGGATGTTCTTCGGGAGGGAATTAGTATTGTGTTTAATCCACATTTCGCGTCTGCCGCTCTCCGACCTCTGGAGCCCGCCGCTTTACCCAGCTGTCGTTCCCCCAGAAGCTCCGTCCCCGCCATAAAGCGATATTAGCCTACAATCGCGAGCCCCCAGCGGTGTGCGCCTGACGATTAGGCGGAGATCTACAGTATTCCGAGATACAGCTCCACGATCCAGGTCCATCTGGAGAAGCTCTTTCTCGGTTGAGAGAGGCAGCAGCGAGCTCTCAGCAGATGTGCCAAAGGGACAGACGAGGTCGAGTGTGGGTAGCCTAAGCCAACGTACTGCAGGTCATATAGAACGCATTGTACTGACAGAGAGCTGTCCGCCATGTCCTTGGATACTCTACTCTTCCTATGAGGAATCCGGTTGCGATTGAAGACGATGTTGACGCCTTTCACGCCTTGATCTCCCAGCCGTACGTGCTGTTCTCCTATGCACGATGTTAGAAGCACTCGTAAACAGAGGACAACGTCGAACTTCGTACACCTCCTCGACCCGAAGGATGGGACCACGAACCTCAGGTCGTCGAGCGTCGGGAGATGAATAGACTTCATGATGAGTCCCTTTGGCTCTAAGACTAAGCTGAGAGAATACGCATGCCTATAGTTCAACGATATAGATGCCCATTGAGTGGATAATAGCCAGTTTGAATCCTGTAGGAGGATTGAGACATCTGTTCGCGACGAGGACATGAGCAAGGTGATCAGCCGCATGGATGAAGCGCCAAGTCGTATTACTCCGGGCGAATCGGGCCGTATGTTAGGGTTAAGGTCCTTGACAGATCTACACTCATGCATCTTCCCCAGCGCCTTAGCCCCTCCGAGTCGTTGAACCCGCGGCCTTGAACTTGAACTTGAACTTGAGCGGCGTTCGACAAAATCATTTGGAGGCAAACAACGTCCGTGAGTAGCAAAAAAGCATATCACGCTGAATTAAGGATTCTCTGATAGACCTTCCACTCAGCTATTCTACTGACACGATCGTGTTTCCAAAGCCGAGTGCAAGTTGTTTTTCACAGCTTCACGATGAACATGAAGCGTTCGAACCTCGATCCTGTGAGTCACATTCATTTCAGCGAGAGTCTCTGAAGTCATCTTTTCTCCAGACACCTGAAACCCTCACGCGCGCATCGTGCGACATAGATATCCCTCTCGACGTCGTCCACTATATATTTGGCTTCGTAGCCTGCATCAAAGACAGGAGATGCGGCTGCAAAATACACCAGATCTACCATGAGGACGAAGTGCAGGCCAAAGATACGTTTCTGGCTTGCTCACTGGTGTCACGAAGCTGGAGAGAAGTCACCCTACCTTTCCTCTATCACACGCTCGGCATGTACTGCGATCCTCGTGGAGAACCCGCGTTCAGACTCTTCTGCGGGCGGATCAGACAGCCACAGGATTTTCTCGGATTCCTCATCTCATTTCCGCACATCCAGCCCTGCATCCGCGAGCTGCGGCTCTCGCACAGGGCGGGCACCCCCCATCATCCAGCGTCTACAGTTCTCAAGACGTCTTAGATGTGCAGCTATGTTCCTGTCATTTGACGGCCATCTACTGGATTATCCTCAAGGCTATCCTGGCATCCATTCATGATGCCATCTTGCGATACCTCCCAGATGATCCCGCCATCGCTCATCCGCCCTTGTCCTGATTTGGAGATATCCCGCCAGCGGCGCTATCCTCCTTTGATCCGCCCCTCCTCTCGTGAAGATATCCACTAAGTCATTGTTCCCGTGTCTTACCTTTTGTTCTTTAACCGTATATGCACGCATTATTAACACTATGGTCTGTCTGATGCCTGCTCAAAACCATCCTAAGCTCCTGTATGTTGTGAACCGTCCTGGGAGGACTTGTATGCGCGACCTCGTCGTTCCGAATCATATGTAGGATCGTCTAACGCTCACGCCCAGTGATACAACCGGAATGCATTAGATCGATTATCCGACGGTTCCATTAAGCGGCACTGATCATCCTGTAGGTCTGAGGCTGCTACAAAGCGTTGCACAAGATACGCGATGGCATATATTAGATCGGAATACGTAAAATGCATTCCAATATCAAGTATTCCATACATGAATGGTACGTATACTTATAATACCGCGGTATTTAAAGAGAGATATTGAATGTACAAGGTTATGAGGCTCTGAGCACAATCGCCAGAGGTTCAAGAAAGGTTTTCATCACAATACCAAGATTTGAATGAAGAATTATACCATCTTAGGACTCGCAAACGGCTCGGACGGGTAACACGGTGTCTGTTGAAGTGGCGGAATAGGTGAGATGGTATCAGATGCCATCGGAAGACACAGGCACTGTCGAAGCCATCGAGGCTCAAGCAGGAGGTGGGGGATCATCGACATCTGTTTGCTGTGCAGCTGCCGTACCCTGGCCTCCCGCTTTACCGGAAGACTGTCCTGTAACGCCGCGCTGCGCCACGCCGCTGTTCTGCATCACCCTGTCATGCTGCGGTGGGGCAGCCTGCTGAATAACTACGCCATGCTGAGCCAACCCTTGAAGGACTGCCGCTACTATATCCGGTGTGATCACCATATTCTGACCAGCTGTAGCAACCGGCGCATCAGCCAAGGGCTGCGAGGAAGCTGCTGAATACCACAAGATTTCGCATAAGTAACAGTAGGCTGATAGACGCGATCACACCGTGCTTACTTTTTGCAGCTTCATGAGTAGGAACCGCGTCTGCCGATGTTTGAGCGGATGTTCCGGAAACCTTGACTTCTGCTTGCGTGACGCCTCTGGACGATTGCGTGTTGCTCGTAGAGGGCGGGGGTTGAGAGGTATCTGAGGGTTGTGTGGGGTGGTCTTTGGGAGCTATCGGTCTAGGCTTTACTTTGTAAGACGAGCCTGAGGCTTGGGGACTAGATGACGAAGGCTTCGAGCGTGGAGGAACTACAACCTCCATCTTCTGCTGTGGGCGCGTGCTGCTAGGAAGTGCTGCCTTCTTCCTTGTAGTTGTGGTCCGTCTTGGGGCAGCCTGTGGCGTCTTCTCAGGTTCGTCCTCTACATCGGAATTGATTATCAAACGAGCAGATTTCTTGGCAGCGCGCTTCTTTCGGGGGCGAGGGGTAATGGATGAGTCGTTCTGATCATCTGAGTCAGCTCTATGCCGTTTTGTACCCAAGTACACAACGCTGGGAGTATTTGACTCAGCCTGGATGGCATCTCCTGGCGGTGGTGGTGCAGGCTGCACAGCTTCAGAAGGCCCGGCGGTGGGCTCCGGCGTGGGCTCAAGACGCGGTAGTCCAAGCATATCGGAGTAAGTAGTCCGGTGATCCGGACTAATGACTACGCGGAGACCCCTTTCGCTGAAATCGTCGGATGATGGTGGCACACCCAATATCACTACAATGTAGCCATCTAGAAGCAAGGGCGATCAGTGTGCTAGAACAGATACAATGCCGATCAGAACATACCGGATGGTTCAGTTATTTGTTGAGGTGGCTGCGAGATGACGATAGGGAAGCCCGGGTCAATAATCTGATTCGCGAGTCGACGGCGTGCACCCAGCGAGAGCACGGATATACCCTTATTCGACTTAGGCAGTTTAGTGCGGGTATTCTGCCGTGACGACTCTCCCGGACACTTGACATCGAGGGGCCAGTTGCGCAGGATAAGACCATCAGCGGCGAGCTTTACAGGCAAAGTCTCCCATGGGAAGTTGGTGACTGTCGGCAGGTCAACCTTGAGATTTTTCTCGTCACGAACCCGCCCTGGAATCAAGGTATTATTATTGAGTTCTGATCTATATTGGAGCACTCACGGTATGCTGCGCGAATGCCATACTTGATAAACTGTAAAAGATGGTCATCCGACATTTTTTCGATGCTATCTTCCGTAGCAGAGGCGATTATACCAGCCATCTCCCTTTCCTTCTCATCCTCAGGCGAACTGGCTTTCGGCGCGTCAGCTCTATCGACTGCCTTGTTGGATGCAATCTTGCCCTTTGCCACGAGCCCTGAGCTGTCATCCGCCTTGGGCTCTTGTTCGGACGTGTTGTGTGGAGCCGCTTTTACCGGGAAATTGAAGTCAAGCGTCTCATTCGACACCTTCATCCTGGAAGACCGTGAGTAACCTAAACTTGACGTTTGGAAGAGACGCACATAGTTTGAGCTCTCGCGTGAGCGATGACTTCATCTACGTGCGCAGAACGCGTTATCCTCGTGAGAGACTAGTGACAATAGTTAGCCGTAATCTAACGATAGCAGTGAGACATGACGAACCCCTTCCATATCCTTTGTCTCGATGAGACGTGAGTTGCGATCGTCTTGATGCGCGTTGCTGCCAACGATGATCGCTGCGGTCTCGAAGTTATACCGTTTGTGCATCTGATCAGTCTTGGAAACACCCCGTTAATGCAGATATCTTTGCGATGATGTAGATAATACGTACAAGGAACGCCAGATGATCTCCAAACTTCTTGAAAGTCCTGTTTCGCTGATGCACAGTCTGCTCTTCGCTTTCGAGATACGCAAGAGTTTGGTCCGCCACGAGAATTTCCCTGTAGGTATCGGGATACGCCTTCTTAAAGAGGTCGAAGCATTTACTGCGGGTGGCCTGATCGATATCGCCTAGCACATGAAACAGTCAGAGGAGCAGATATCATGCTACTTCCTTCTATTACTCACTAGGGATCTCTGCGTAGTTGAGGCGCGCCAATTCTTCACGAGTGTTGCGGGAGAAATATTTCAGATACTGGCGCCAAGAGTTCTCTACCTGAATTTTCACGGTGAGCATAGTTTCGAGAACATCGTATATCTGTTCCTTCGTGAAACCGCGCTTCATGGCACAATCAATGACTAAGGAATGAACGGCGCGAAGATCCTCGACCACTTGTGCCGCGGCGTTGTTGGTCATCCTCCGCGCTCCTTCAGGTAGTTCACGTTCGTCAAACCAAAGATTCCCTCCCACGCCAGACTCAGCCGTGTGCTCGGGAGTTGCATGAGTGGAGTCAAGTTGCTGGGCATCGGCGTGGGGATTTTGGGGATGTTCAGTGCCGGTCAACTCAGCGGCAGCTGTGTACGGATGATCGTTAGTAAGAGGTATTTTTAGTCGTTAGGAGACATACCTTCTGGAAGGGTTTTCTCAGAGCCTGGACCATGTTGAACCTCCTGCCTGTCATTCGCGCTACTGTCTGCTGAATTACGGTGGTGCGGGTCTGTCAGCGGAATATGTTGAGACGATGGTCCTTCGGGCGCGCGGCTAGCGGGCGCGTGCTGCTGAGGATCAGGATGAAAGGAGGATGGTGCAGAGATCTCAGAAGGGGCGTTCGCATGAGAACTGGTACGGACATCATCCGCTGCTCCAGGCAACGGAGTATGACCATGTGATTGAGGACAGTAAACGCCTTGATCCTCCTGCCTACCAGGCTCGACCGTGTTCCCAGGTGCACTGTTGAGTACCGAGGTGCTAGACATGGGGTGAAGCACAGAGGGTTGCGGTTGCGGAGGCATATACTCTGCGCCATTGTGCGAGTTACGGAAGCTGTGATCCGGGGCAGGGACGACTGGCCCAGGCTGAGCTTGAGATGCTAATACCTGAGATGGATGGAGATACTGCATTGGCCTGGAATTATATCGAATAGGAGGCCTCTGAGGGATATGTTCGTAAGTCGAGGATGATACAGAAGAGGAGCGCGAATGATTGCGTGACGGAATGTCGACGCTGTGGGAGCGTGCCGAAGAAGGCGGACGAGACCACGGGCCGTTAGATGATGCGTACTGCGATGTACCGTGCTCGTTGTAGCCAGCGTAGGCACCGCCATGAGCGTCAGGATGCCTGTTTTGGTAGCCGTAGCTCTGTTCATGCGAGAACGACTCCGCCTGCCACGATTGAAGCTCCTGCTGGCCGGTAGGAAGTAGATGGACTCCTTCTGCGTGGGCTAGCGGCATAGATGATTGATCACCAGAATGGGCAAATACGTGAGTATTCGCTGGTTCAAGCGTAGGTGAGAGGGGACAATGACGATCGAAGAATGTCTCCGCATGGTCATGAGAATGAAGAACCGGTCCAGATGGCCCGCTGGAAGCATGAAAAGACGTCGGGTTAACTTGCTGATACAGCAGCTGAGTAGAGTTTTGGCTTGGAACAGTCGAAAGACCTTCGGGAGCAGGAACNAAATCGTGCGAAGATGACCGCGCACGGCTAGCAGCGTTCTGGGAATTATCCATCTCAGATATCTCAGATAGACTATGGCGAAGTTCGATCAAGAATGAATTAGAAGTTGGCGTAGCAGATAAATTGAGATGACTTACATAGACCGAGCAGATATATTGGCTGCTTCGAACTCNGGGTTGATTAAGAGTGGAACGGCAAAGAACTTGAACAAAAGACGAGACCGGATGCTACGGATGTTGAGAATCTTGGTAAACCTGACTTCATCAAATCTTGTCGAAACGGAAAACTTACAGGAAAGGCTAGAAAATCTAGAGTGTCCCGAGGGATTTTGAGATGTTTTTTGGAGGACTACAAGTCATAATACTTCAGTACGTCCATCAGAGTGAAGTATGAGACACGTCTTACNGGAATATTATCACGACAGACACAGATATCNGATCCGGATAT
This sequence comes from Phlebia brevispora, assembly GCA_027627325.1. Taxonomy (NCBI): domain Eukaryota; kingdom Fungi; phylum Basidiomycota; class Agaricomycetes; order Polyporales; family Meruliaceae; genus Phlebicolorata; species Phlebicolorata brevispora. The sequence goes on from JANHOG010000213.1 coordinate 8,409, forward strand.
CNGATACGGGTGGATCAAACAATTGGTAGAAGCAAGANGAGGTATTCGAATGCAGGAGAAAATAAGAGAATATCGAGGAAACGGGTTCAAACGAGGAACAGAACCAATAGATTCAGCACAAGGGCTTCGGATCAAGGCAGGCAGCAAATCTGCAACGTCTGAGATGGCAGTACCCCACGCAAGCCTCAGTAACGAATAGTTCACCCACAAAAGTTACGTACGGATATCTAAGTTTGTAGAGCAAGAGAACAGCGCACCCAATGACCTGGAGATGGCAAGGGTATCAAAGGTCCAAAGTTCAAGATTGGCGTAGATGAACGATAAAATATGATGAAGTAGATGGATGGATCTCTAGAATGACAGGCGAATTGAACTNTGCAGCTCGATGCATTCAGGATTTGACACTCACTCAGTTGATCGAAGAGCAAATCACCAAAACGATATGCCGATGATTTGGATGTGATCAATGCNTTTGAAGAAGTGTTAGCGGCTGCAAGTAATGCTTCTGAGTTGAGAATGTTGCAGATACATATATAAAGAAACTCACAACGCACCGATGACAGATAGACAAGCGTCGCAGTAAAGNAAGTGGCTAGAATCTTGTCGCGTTTGGAGGTGAAGCTGGGGACACGTGGATAGAAGCTGGAGATCTATGATATCTAAACCCGGCCNGAACGCGTTGGCTAAGAGCTAGAGGGGGCTCNCGTCGCGTCAACAGGATTTGAGAAACGNGTCGATGGCAGCTGTGGATTGATCGCNTTTTCGACGACTAAACGCGTTAGCTGAGCAGCCGAGGGGAACCTCGCGTAGCGTCGAGAGCTTTCGGGAGACGCGCCGCAAGTAATCGGGGGATATTTTGAGTGNTGGAGAAGGGAACACGTTGAGGCTGGGTTTTACGTGTATCTTGCCTTGAGGGCNACTGACCAAGAGAGAATGCTGCAGGGAACAGACGCGTTAATANGTAGTTGTGAAGACGATGCAGATAAATATAAATATAAAGGCATAGAGGACGAATGCGAACCACGATTAAGACTAACAAANGGGGGCTGGGGCAAGTAGGGCGGCGAGGACACNTACCTTCAACAAGTCGAGGAGCAGGTGGGTATATCTTCACTGCAATGCACACGTTGGACAGGTGAGGCGAGTGGCTAAAACTGAGCAATTGAGTGTGAAGGGAGGTGAGCGGGACGGCAGATGTCAACTTTTTGAAGCCGNGCCAGGTGAGANGGTAGAGATATCTGCTGGAGTGAGGAGGGTGCAAGGGATGCTACGCAGCATAGGATGGCATATTAAGCTTTAAATTATTCCCGTAAGGTTTGAAGTAAAGTCAGCTAGCGTGTGAGAAACTGAAAATGAGAACTCGTACCAAGCATGTGCACCACCAAATTTACAAGGAATAAAAGCAATACTTCTGATGCAAACAACGCGAAGCCGCNGATCTATACAAGCAGTATCGCAAGCAACCGAGCAGTAACAATGGAGGTCTGCCGTGAACTTACCAGATGTCGTTCATGGAGAGGTCCTGCGCTGAAGTAGTCGCCTTTTTACTAAATTCTGACNGTGCACAGTACCAGAACCGGACACAGATCTCCCTCTTCGAACGTCTGATAAAGCCTGCGCTCAATAATCCTCAGTTCATCTAGTAGTTTACATTGCATATATTACATACCTAGTGCAAGACGATGTACATGGCCGATGATATGCGACCGGACTAGTCNTAACTATGAGCANCTAGACATACTNGACTCGATGTAATGCCATACTCACAAAATATCAAAACCTGTTCTCCTCCGGTAGGCACGGCATATTCAGTGATATGGCGGCTTTGATGTGGCGACACTGATGCTGTCAGACATTGTCCTAGACTGTTATAGCAGTACCAAAGACGACATGCTCGCTTCGGCAATGATGAATATAGGCAAGTAAATCCCTCCATCATGCCTTTACACATTGTGCACGATTACGCACCGCGGCGGCTATGAACCGAGAGCCAAAGAAACTTAGGCTGGTCGACTTTGAGCATAGTGCTACGTGAAATACNTAACAGCTTCTCATCTTATGCACTATAGATATTGTATGAGTTAAACTACACTGCNTGTTTTANGCGCTGCATACCTGAAAGAAGTCAAGGACATGATGCCGCGCGATGCTGGAGGTGAGTCGTTAATCTAGGGTGGTCTGATGTTACTGGAGTAGGCGAATGGATGGATCATCTTTCGATTCCTCACATCCAAAATACGGTCAGTCAAGCATTACAGCGAGGCTCAAACGATAGACCTTTTCAGGAATGGGACCCCAGTAATTTCGCGGATGCACNGCACGATCTATATTACAAGATCTAGAGCTCAAAGCGTGAGATATGTACGTTACGTTCGAAACCTACTAGTACTACACTATGTGTCCAATCACAACTTGCGAAGACATCAAGTGGAGTCTCCATGTCGCTTGGCGTCTTGTAGGAATACGGAACCTCACGATCTATCAATGCCTATACTGCCCGAATAGTCATTATCACGGATGCATGAAAGTAGCAAAAACTTACGCAGTTATTAGATACAAATANGCCCTGTGGCATCAGGGAATCTCAGGCTTTCACGTCAGCGTGAGGAACACGCTGAATGAAAAGCGAGGATTTCTCGTCCAGGCGCCTAATCGCTCATGTGGCGGATATATGTCAGATCAAAGCGGAGCAAGAACTCTGGGGTTCATGCACTGATTGCTGTGCGGTCACAGTCATCCAACATGTGCGGTNAGAGCTTTTCCTCGTGCTTTTGTTCAATGAACTAACAGTCGCGCCTGGCTTTACAACGATGGGTCCCGCCCGAGTCTTGACAAAGTCGTATACAGGGCAGNGGTAGCGGAGTTTGTAACCGAACCTTACAAGCGCAGGATGACGACTCGTGAGATTCAGAACACTATGATATCCTTACTCACACTCGCAGGACTGTTGTTCACCCGCGTTCAAATATCGTCCTTTTCCTAGGTTAGTGAAGTCAGCAGTCAATCAAACTCGGCGGGCCGTTCAATGTCAAGAAATATCACATAGCTGCCTTTCGTGGCGTGATGACTTGATCCACAGAAAAGGAACGCTTCGTNGCCGGCTGTACAGAGTACATCACAATTAAGCTCGAGCTGGTTATTGCCTATCTTTTAGAGGNGCCATGAGGTTTGTTGTTCGGAATATCCACATGGTAAGTTGACATCGAACATCACATATCTGATACACTTTTTGCGAAATACTCAGTTGCAGCGAGACTCTGGCCTGCCTGTATCCTTGCTTCGCCCCCCCTCCATGGCCACCGTTGGTCGTCAGCTCTTTCGTGCCCTGACTGGCNGAAAATCAGACGCATCGTCGTCTTTAATCCCTTTGAAGCCCAGTCCCATCCAGAGACACCATGACCTCAGCTGGGCCGAACCTGCGGACGAGACTGGTAGCTATGTATCTGCTCATTCTGCCCCCTTTAGTACGAGTGTTCACAGGTATACACTTCATATGCAATCTGGCTGCTGACTTACATACATCTCGATCCTAAGGCACAACGTTCTCCATGCAGGAATTACGGACGAAACNGACGGTCGTCTGCNCACTCAGGCTGTCCTGCCTATCTCTGGTATTCACAAGTACGTACTTTTCCACAAGTCTAAGAACGCACAGTTGCTGAATAGTCCTTAAAGCCCAGTCATGTCCTGGGATCATTATATCGATAACGCGATCCCTGCGACTCNGATGCGTGTATNCGGTCTTTTGTCACAAAATGAACGATCTTTAGATCAACAACCTCCCCCATACATCGCCCCGCCCATCTTTGTCATATTCATTGAAGGTAATACGCACACGGAGGAGTCTTGTGCTGTCTTCAAGNACCGGTACGTCGATCTACTCTAGCTTCTCTTTAGGATGGCATCGCTTATCATACTCTTGCAGACGCAAGGCTACGCTCTTTGCAGCTCAAGCATTGCGTTATCNATGGTGGGAATTTGCATCGTTCGAAGGTGCTTGGAACCGTTGGACAGGATGGTGGAGCGATGGCACCTTCAAGTGTGCCGTGCATCCTGACTCTATTTGGAGGCCTATTGTCAGTATGCAAGAGCTTGAGAGACGCCAGCGAGCTCGCGACTTTGAGGTCCTCAACGCTAAAGCCACGAACTATCTGGAGGCTGTCAACNGTGGCACGTGTGTTCCCTCCATTCNCGGACCCNGCAAGCTGCCAACGCCTCCAGTTTCTAAGCCTTCAAGTCTCCATGACATGGCAGCGCCTGCGTCTCCGCTCNCTGAGCCGCATTCTTTCCGTCCTTCCAACGACATCTCTTCCAATGTCCATGCAAGCCNTCGTGTTCCCTGTACATCTCAGNANGCTCCATATACATCGAACACACCGCTACTCATGCCACGGATTCCACATACATCGCTTGCCGATCNGAAGCGCAAATCTGCATGCGGTAAGTTATCCTGCATTAATTTACCGGTTTGTGACTATACTTGTCATCGCAGACTACAANTACGGGCTGATACCCGTNGGGTCAGATGATCNNGATCCTGTATATGTTGTCATCCGGGGTGCGTACCCNGGTTTCTATTANGANGTGTAAGTTTTTCNGCATNNGATCNTCTTCAGGCTTATGTTTCATTCACATCGCACAGGGACCACTACAAGATTGNGCGAGGAAATAACCCAGCNGCGTGGGGGTTATTAGCNTTTGATCAACATCAAGCCGACCGCTTTCAACTCNGCTTTGCAGACCTCACNGAAGTANTGAACTGATCGTCTCAGCCATACCNGCATNCTGTCTTGTTANCTATTNGTTNTTGATCNTNNTTCTTGTACACTGTCATCTTGAAGATCNCTCATNATNTACNAGACTCNACAATTGCGCCACTTANCCTGGGTTTTCATGNNCACTGTAAGGATNTCNACNGTCGCAACATNGTCGGNNATCNGGTNNGTTGCTGNAGGTACTNNCTTTGTTNTTCTTGATGTANACAGNGCGGGTACTCACNAATGCACNNNCNNTAGCTTTAGCAANCCTCAGCANCCNGCAACGNAGGTCTGNACCGTGACGNGANCNTGNNNGCGTGCNGTGTGCAGCCCCGCNTGAGNNCTCNCNAGNGCTCGNTTGGCCCTANGCCCATGAANCGANATGAAAGTCCGGCTCCGAGCTGTAAGGCTAGCGAAGGCAAGGGGAAGGAGTATAGAAATATACTGNTGCTGNGTATGGTAANGCNCCTGCNCCTGCCNCCCGGTTGTGACTCGTGNTCGNGGTCGTAGTCGTNATCTCGGTCTCGGCCTCGCCCTCCTGCCAAGACGACGAGCNCTATGCGTCGCNGGCATCNGCTCTGTNNAGCTTGGTCNGCTGNAGCGAGTNCGAGATTGGAAGAGACGCGGTTNGGAGNTNTGNGNGGAAGCAGCGTGNNAAGAGCCCNGTGCTGTATTACCCAATAGACATCGACNACNAGCTGAGAGATNCNAAGACTATAGTTGGNTCNTGGTAACNGTAGAGTCCGNGGGTAGTTCGCNATCTCAANGGTCNTTGTCTAAGCANTCAACAANCTTGTAATGAGTTGTTNCTGGNNTTCGTCCTGNGGCTGGCTGCCAGTGCGCNGGTTCTTGNTCATAAGCGCTGTCCCGAANGGGTTGCAAAGCTGATAGGAANGGCATNTNGGCGCNAATANTCNGAAGTACGATCGAATCAAGNNACTCAGGCTGCTCTTGTTTGCATCTATCGCATTGCTAGCTTACACGCTTGTCNTATTNACCTCGCTCATNGTCTCTCTNACTGACAGCACTGTTTGCTTTNAGTNGACAANCNGCGGTTNCAATAGTCGCTNGCTGGNCNAGACTNTCGAGCCTCCGATGCAATCACNGCCAATCAGCTCGATACNCTGGAATAAGCACAAGACGTNCTTATCCCAGNGAANCGAGNCTGATGCTAGATATGCNGTAGCCAACTCAGAATNCTGCATACCAAAGTGGGTGCNTGCTTACTTAGCAGCAATTTCCATTTGACTGTNCAATATCCTTTCGGTNAGCCCCAATCCTAAGGCCTTGAGTAGCATATAAGGATGACATNCTCNTTCGCTTCNACAGCTCTCTCTTATCTCNGCACTGCTACCNACCCCATTCTTCATCAATGGTAAGCANTCGTANACCCTCCTTCCATCNCACTCACGCTGATAGTCNAAAGGAGTCCTCTGAAGCTNCCCGAGCTCNTACTGAAGAATCCGANCNTGNCACTNNTGGNNCCNGCCTCCACNNNCANTTTTCNACNATGAATCTGCAGTACGTTCTCTCTGNTGTTNTTTNGAANTGACGANCTCATGCCCTNAAGNTCTAGGCCTCGGACTCCACCNCCAGACATCCATTGCCCATTGACNCNGATGCGTGCAACAGGACTAGTNAGNGAAAGTGAGCGAACGATNGATCAGGCNCCNCCTCCNCCATTNTCTGGNCCCGTGTGGATTGTCACACNAGGCCGAGATGAGAACCTNGGATCGCACTACATTTGCGGNGNATTCTACAGATGGTGAGTTNGTCTTCTCTAAATCTGTGGTGCCGNCCTGCTACTAANGTCCCNTAGGTCAACAACTGCAAGCGTTACATCAGNTGTNTCAGGCCAAATTCAGAAGAANTATGACACCTANGAAGAAGNCTTNGCTATGTGGAAGACCGGATGGCGAGATGGCGACTTCAAAGCGCCTGTNCATCCNTTGTCNATCTGGCGACGGGTTGTNACGCAGGAGGAGCTTGAGNGTCGTAGCCAGCAACGAACCTCTNCTNNGACAAGCCAGGCTTNTAGCGGGATACCNCAACATNCCCNGNCGCAGGCTGAGNCAGCCTATGNACGCAGGTANGAGNTNATCAAGGAGGCACTGCTTGCNAAAGCTCAGGCGCACGCACATGTGCAAATTTCCTCAGCTCCGCCCTCTCATTCTCATCTGTGCACCCACACTCATAGCGGTTCTAGGTCCAATGCACCCCATCCCGCTGCGCCCAGTGATGCCTTTGCACCTTGCACCTCGACTGCTGCGCCATCGCATACCGACAGCTATACCACAGCCCATACTGCCCATGCTACCACCAGTCCTTCTTGGACCGCTGGCACTCGTCGTCCCAGCGCCCCTCCTCCTGCCTCCACGACTGCCTCTCCTGCTGCCAACACTTCTCCTGTCGCCGCCGCTTCTCCTACCGCTACAGCTCCTCCTACTTCCACTGACACAACACCGGCTTACACCGCTAGGAGACGTAATCGCAATATGATTTATGTTGTCATTAGAGGTGCACGACCGGGCATATATAGCTCCTAGTGAGTACCAGGTTTTGGTACCTTGTACTTTCCTTGACACCGATGTTGCAGCGTTGAGTTCGATGCCGCTCGTGGATCACATCCTGATGTCTCCACGTATATGACACCCGATGAGATTGCGGCTGTCCAGTACTTCCTTGCTCACGAAACCGAGGAGCTGGAATAGGTCTTTGTGCCTGCAATGGAGCTTCTACTGATAAGAACTCAAATGTACAAGGTAGCGATCACACGTATGTCTCAATGTACTTTTAGGTTTGGTCGATGTATGTCATTGCTTTTGATATCTGGAAGTCCGGAATATGCTGCCTATTATATTTCTTGTACTTTTCTTGGCGCCAATAAGCTCGATTTTCAAACCTCCACTCTCACTGAATAGCCAAGGAGTCGATGCGAGCAGTGTAATACCATACAGTAAGTGTTATATTTGTTCACAGTTTGATGTATTGGCGTATCGGCGGCATGATCGTCGGGCAGAGAGGCACATCAATAACAGTGGCAAACACTGGCGCCAAAAATGATGGTGTTGTTGCCATCGCCACCGCAGCTCGTGCATCATACCCTGCAGGCTACAGGTGTTTCCCTCTCTATTGTCTCGCGATGACGGCCATATTTGTGACTTGAGCTCAACGACCACACACTCTTTAGTCAGTAAGTTGTCTGCATATATTATTTCAGTTTCGCATAATTTGCTATCGCACTGACTGCATCAATCTCGGTGTCGACTTGGATGCTATCCTTTCTATGAAAGACATTAATTCCACACTACACTCGTCAATCGGAAGCTTATAAGCAGGTATTGAGGTGCGAGGTATTGAGGTGCGTGCATATCGCTTACGAGTATATTCTGAGTTCAGAAGAGACCAGGCGCTTGGCGTAGCTTAAGCCTGACAAGCCGTACAGGATGAGATCGTGATTCTGAGCATGCCTTGGAGATTATAAGGCTGCACATCGCAGCTTAGAAGTAGGCGATATGTACGTGGCAATATTTTGTTGGGGGGCGTACTGACAGACATGCCACAGTGAATCAAGATCTCCTTCCCAGAACGGGATATGCTACCACCACAAACTCCTCGTACGGTCTCCATGTGACAAGGCAAACCGTGCTTTGCAGCACCACATCAGAATTCTATAGGAATGCTTTATAAACAATGTAATGTGGTTCGATTCGACGCGCTGCCCTTGTCTCCCGACCACCACCATCTTTTCGCTCTGCTAACATGCCGATGTGCAACGCCGTACCGCCCGTCTACTTTGTGAACGCCGTGCCGAGCCCACCGCTCAATGCAGTTGCGACGAGCGATGCCCTTTGCATCTCGTATCTGTCTCCGACATTAATGCGCACTCGCTAAGCAGCGGGGGAGCCCCGTCTCTCAACACATTCGGCAGTGAGTTTGGCGACGAAGACTACACCACAGAATTTCGCCCTACCTCAAACATCGAGCAAGTTGACCAGCCCACACCATGGCAGCGGCTTGCCTCGCTGGACATCAAGTAAGTAGTAACCGTACGTTGAGATTTGATTTACAATGCTCAGCTATACTCCTATTAGCACTCATCCACCCACCCCGCCGGCTTCACCGTCTGTAATTCGTAAGTGCCATGATGGCATCGAGTGCTGTACTACGATGCTCACCCATGCTATAGAGATAAGCCTGCCAGCCTCCGTCACCAGTACGCCCTCTACCGCTGCCATCATGGCTGCTCCATCTACCACCACGACCTTCACGGCTGTTGCTGCCTCTTCCGTCACCACTCGGGCGACGGCTCTCCTTAAAGACGCGGATACCATGTCTCCAGTCGACGTCCCAACTACATTCACAACCGCTGCTCCCACGATTTCAGCTCCCGCCGCATTCCCCGCTGCAGCTACTGTTGTTAGTCCCACTTCTACAGCAACTCAAGTCGATGGACCTACCGCAGCCACTGCCTCTGTGCCCCCCTCTGCTGCTTCCATCTCTGCTCTCGCCTCCAACAAGCCTAGCTCCGGCAATGTGATGGGCGATGCTTCGTCGGTAGCCAGCGTGCTTGAAGAGAAGGGGTTTATTTATGTTGCAGTCAAAGGGACACCCCCTGGCATATGCTACAGCCGGTAAGTTTGAACGACATCTCTTGTACTCTACTGACCATTGCTTGATGCCGCAGCCTTGAGCTCGCTGCCGGACAGGGTTCTCAACCTGATGCTGTTGCATCCATCTTCATGAATGAGAAGGCCGCCATGAGGTATTTGCTTTGCCATCCTGACTCCACCGTCTGCGTATTTGTGGACGAGGCAGCCACCATGAGGTATCTGGTCCAATACCTTGCCAGTGTGCAAGAGTTGAACTTGAAGTAGCTCTGCCCGTACCTGTATTCCCCTGTGCGACATCCTGTAGTATATTTCTCTTGGGTTGTGGCTTGTACGAGCGCAACATTGCTTTCTTGGTCCCTGGCAGGCTTTGGTTGTTGTCCTAGCGTCTCTCCATGTAATCTTAGTGTCATCAAGCGCATTTTGGCGAATTTTATATGTTGTATTCTTGCAAAGACAGTCGAGACAAGGAGATAAGATGCCATCGGTTGATGTGGTCGAAATATATGTCCCTGATGATACCATCCTCCCCTCCCTGCACTTTATCCTGGCTAGTAGCAACATCGCGCGGATAACACGGGTCTCGGAGGGATCCCACCAAGACGGCCAGGGCTGACGATGGTCCGGGAAAACCAGTGATTAGTCTTTGTTTAAGGGTAAGTTGTCATGGTTGCGAGTGCTTCAGCTTTAGTCGACAATCTGTGCCCAAAAGTTGATGACCGATGGTTAGTTTTGAGCGTTCACAGCGCGACGAATTCGACGAGGGCGGTGCTCCTCACCAGCCTGAAAGTGCGCACTATCTATGCCATCGCAGAATACGCAGTAAGCCCATTTATTCAGCGAGGGTCCTCTCTATCTAGTATGTAATCTAAGGTCATGAAAGGTCGTACGGGGAAAGCTGAGACGAGATCGTGCTAGTAATACAGAGATGGAGCAGAGATATGGAATCCGGAGGCATACAGGTGGTCATAGTCTGTGGAGCGGTATCATATAGCAATGCGAAATATAGATGATATGATAGCACAAGGAGGAGCATGACGAGATGGACAGAAATAGAAGATAAAGTTCCAACAGATGCGAGAAGGCCAGACATTGTAACGAAAGGTGTGTGAAAGCCGGAGCAGTTATAGATATAATACATACAATCAAGACGAGGGTATAAGATGCCGTGTAGGCAGCTCACGACTGCGGCCAGACTCTATGCCACTGGCGGCATCGTCCTCCGCTTCGCTTTTCGAGTTCTGAGGTTCTTGCTTTAGGGGGCGCAGGAGACAGCGGACGATGAAGTTGATAGTGCCAGACATTGTGCTGAAATTGATGCTAGAACCATATCCGGTCGTTCCCTCCTCGTACAGCTTCTGGGCAGCCTCGCATTCCAATTTCTCCTGCTCAGCTTGCGCCAAAAAGGGCTAGATGGAAGCAAAAGGTCAGATGTGCTTAGCAACATGACACGAACGCAGTAGCAGATAATCCTTACCTTCCGCTCTTCATCGGTCATCGAGCGCCATTTGGCAGCTGCTAATATGCTCTGTTTCGTCGTCTCGTTTCGTCGCCGAACACCTCTCACTAAGTCCGGGTCTGGCTTCTTGGGCACGTTCAGGTCCTTGATGTTGACCCTGCGCAATTTGCCAGATTTACGCTGCGCCATCCGGAAGGTGTTCTCATGCTTGATATCATCCAGAGTCAAGGTACGCATATAGGCGACATGCTCACGCTCTCGCGCCTCCTTGAGAGCCTGCGAGCAGCGCCTGTAAGGTCAGAATGCAGAGCGAAGATTAGACCTAGATGGACCTGATATGATCAAGAGGCATCTCACCTCTCTCTCTTCGGAACTTAAGTCTGTATACTTCTAACCAGCCGCCTTGGTAGCTTGAGCGACGTTGAGCTTCTTTGAGCTAGTGGCCTGGTGGCACTGGATATAATCAGTGAAATATAGCTGCCACGCAGACGGGGCAAGCTTCCTTGAGTCTCAGTAGAGACTTGGAAGAGGCTGGGTGTATGTGGTAGTCAGTTTCGGGGGTTGTAGATAGCATGATACAGATGAAACTCACGCTCTGTCCTGTCCGTGGTCCGATAAAGATCTTCGTTGTGCACCAGACTCCCCTTCTCCTGCGCACAGTCACATCCCTGTCATCGTGGTCGCTGATCGATCCCACACGTCGGCTGTATGCTCGAGACATCGAAGGACGGACATACGATGGAGATTGGTGCATCGCTCAAATATCACTGTCAGCGGCATGAAGCTCCTCTGCGCGAACGAGGTCCACGGTCGCTGAGTTGCACAACCGTCGCTGAGAGTAGCGTAAGCGTCGTCATCGCCATTGCCACGGCTGTCGTAATCGCCAACCGTGTGAGGCTTGAGGATTGCCACGACTGGACCGTCAAGGTTGGCAGGCTGAACGACAGGTTCAGCCGCATGCAAGCCGCAAGGTGGATGAGTGCTAGGCAGTAACTGTATGAACTGGATTGCCCCAGTAAAAGCTAATTCAATGCGCAAAATGCGATTGCGGTAACGGTTGTCAGGCATCATACGCATCGTGAAGAGGATGTTGAAGGGCGCACGGGACTGATGGAGGACGTGGCGGGGAGATGTCAGAGTCCGTGAGCCGGTTTCCGTCATCGGAAGCCTCTTGCGTGGATGACGAATAGAGATGGAAGCTATTGAGCACATCAGAGGCAAAGATGTCTTGACAGCACCATCTGGACGTCGATTCTAGCAAGCCTGAGAAGGAATTCATCGGATACTAGTGGGAAGAGCCCCAGAGCATGTAAAGCATCACTTCGTTGGCGTCGGAGAGCCGAGTAATATGTCGACAGGGGAGCATGAGGAAATGCGATGAGATGTGATTGAATTTGACAGTGCAGTCGTGGCAAGGATCACAGGAGGACAAGTCGAAGGAGTACATATCGTGGGCGGACAAGAAGAGAAACTGGCTAGTCAGGCACATATCTAGAGTCGTCAATGTTGCACCGGATGAGGGCGCCACGCCGCTAGTACTTAAGTTACCAGCGTTGACGCCGTCATTTTAGAGTTCTTAGCTTCTCATCTGAGTCGTAGGCTGTCAATCCCTTACGCTTCTTACGGATGCTGTAGCTACGTAGTATCCGCTATATATCCGGATTGAGAGCATTAAGACCTCACGCAGACCAAGTGAACTTCCCGGGCGCAGGGAGTATAGTTATAGAATCTCAAGATGCGAGCGTTAGGTGGTGCTCCCCCCACCAGCGAGATTGACATATCTCACCGTGCGAAGGCCTCAGCTTCATCTTGCTATTCAATGTATCTGCAGGAAGCCGGCAATCTATCAAACCCATTCTGGTGTTCAGAATCGATGTGTTTCGTCGCTGTCCTCCTCATTGCAGCCTGACCCCTCAATCGCCCGCAGGGTTGATCACGCAGAACAGCGCAAACCCTCGCTCCATCATCAACTGTGCAGCGCACACATATCCCCTGGACATGCTCAACGTAAGTATGTTCCGCCGTCTCAATCAGTCCATTGACTAAATGTTTGTAGGCTTCGCTGCGAACACATCGAGACATTGTTTCACGCCATCATCACAGGTCAGTCTTCATTTCCTACCACAGTACCTGCTCTTCATCAATACACTGCGCCTTAAAGAGCCTCTGCATTGATCGTACGCACCAAGCCGCACGGTGGCATGTGACATGTGGGCCTACGGTACAGGTGAGTGTAACAGCGAGTATATCGGCCGTACACATACCATGACGTACTCACCTATATGTGCGCCGAGTACAG
>JANHOG010000214.1:0-21492 GCA_027627325.1 Phlebia brevispora
CGCTTCAAAAAATCAACAACAAATCGTATAACATTCGAAGAAATTGCGAAAAACCGTGCAAAATTCTTGAAAATATTGCGGGAGCAGCACAAGTGTGGCATAGATTCAGGTTTGCAAAAGATGAACGATGTCAGCAGGATTTGAACCTACGCCCCGAACGGGAATTGATCACATGATCAGACAACTGCCTAAACATTCTAATCAATCGCCTTAACCACTTGGCTATAACACCATATTACCTAATATTATGCAATACTATTGATGGTAATTGGGGAACTTCCCATCCTCACACGAACAAACAACGCGTCGCGTCCACGAGGGGCGCATAGAACGATTCCGAGTCTGGAGGGCCCTCTTCCACTATCGTTCAGCGTTACCAGTAGGTTCCAACACTTGCAGGTTCATTATCAGTCGTGTACGTAGCCTGGCATAATATTAGTCGATACGCTTGCCTTCGCTGCAAATATCAGCTAGATGAAGCGCTCCGTCTTCGTTGAGCTATAGCGCTTCACGCTCTCACTCGAGAGTCCGAGCGTTCCCAAATTCCAGAGCTATCAAGGCTACATGAGTTCCTGCTCAAGGCTAGCCTCTAATTCCCGCTCGTCGGACTGCATCACGATAGAGGCCCTCAATCCACTGCGGGATCCAGTGCATCCAAGTTCTTGGCATCCATTAGAGCGATCTGTCATGCATGAGGTTCGGACGAGTGATACACGTGTCCAATGAATTGCGTGGCGTAGCCATCTACATGCGTTTACCTCGAGGCAAGGCGTTACACCCATATATGGCTCTTGCGGCGCCCCCACGTGTATATCACGGCGCATCGGGCGCGTTAAAACGCTTATATCTGGGGACAAATTTCCCGCAAATGACCTGTGGACATCTTTGACAAACGAATACTTACATGTCAGTCCCTGACGCACCCTAGGAGACTACGTATTGCTGTGTGCGCGCTGCTATCGCGAGCAATGCACACATGCCCATGGCCAGCGTGGCTGTGGCACCGCAATGTATAATTCTCCAATAGCACTCATAATAACACCGCCTTCACGACATCTCATGGGATACTATATATACTGTTGTATGGCAAATGCGATGCTATTCTGCATGCCGCCCTTCATGTACTTTCTGCCCCGCCACTCGGCCTGCTCTCCTTGTCGCATTAGCTCAATCTACGCTTCCTTTAACCCTCAATCCGTGCCTAGTGGCAGTGGGAGGATGTCTTGGTGGACGTGGGTTGCTATCTTCGTCGGAATCGGTCAGTGGATGATAGACTCGGTAGATGTCCCGAGTCTCACAGTGACCATACTTCTACCAGTTGGCTTTGGTTGTCTTCTGCGTGTTGTGTTCCGACCAACTATCCCAAGAGAGCAGCCTGCGCTTCCGCAACTGGGTCGTGAGTATACAGTTTATTCACATACAGACCACCTACTAATACTAAGCGTAGCACACATAGACAACCCCATCGCGAACGCAGTGCGCCCCGTATACGCAGATACATGGGAAGACGGTACGTCTCAAAACGAGATACCCCCTCCATATCCGCCAAGCGATCCGCCATTATACACCGCACGACCTACACGCGCACCCACATTTCCCCCATCATACAACTTACCAGGCCCTATGCCGCCTGCTTATTTCCCCGGGGAATCATTCTCCGGAGAGGCACCAATAGAAATGCAACGCGGAAGAAGGCCGTTAAGGCAGCGACAGGGCCTTATATAACCCAGCACCAGGGTCTTGTTGTGACCTTTAGATGGAAAACGAACCTGTCCCGATGGTGGGTATCACCATTTCGGCGGGGGCGGCTTACCACAGTGGACCTTTTTGTAGACAATATGATACCGCCTGTGAAGATAATCAACTCAGTACCTACAATAACTTCCTGAGTAAGTAGTAGCAGAGATAACAGGGCGATAGTAGACCAACCTCAAGACTCGTCATGCTTACCATTATAGATGAAATTTCATAACCCCCAAACAAATAAAGAGCTCATTCTTCATCATCCATGGCGACTTGGTAATGAAACAACCGAACGTCCGTTCATACACGCATGCGTACGGGGTTCTCGATTCCCTGAAATTAACCGCGGTTCAAGAGTAAGGTTTGTATTGAGAGATAAGGAAGATAAGTACAGGAGCTAATGGCGGAGTTTGAACATATAAGCCTTAGACTGCATTACCTTTAGTTACCTTTCAACTTAACGCCCTTCGTACTCCTTCTCACCGTCCACGACGGTGACCACACCCTTCACCACGAGCAACACGATTAGTCAAGGCAGAAGAGGCGCATTGCACTACAATTGAAGATGCAGCCAATGCCAAACCGGTTAGGACTTGGGCTACGTCCACCTTTGCCCTCATTCGGCCAGGGTCCCTCAATGTCGGCTCTCGCACAGCAGCAGCATATGCTACATAACCAATTTGTTCCACCACAACCCAAGGCAGTGACATTGTTCATTGGTTCGATATCTGGAGGTATCACTGACTCATTTCTGAATGCACTGCTTGGGGTACGTCCTATCCTCCTCTCCAGGTCGTCTACAACGTGCTGAATTCCGCTCCAGGCATGTGGCCCTATTGCTTCGTTCAAACGCCTGATCACGCCTGCAAACAAGCCTCAGGGATTCGGTTTTGCTGAATTCCAAGATGCCGATGGGGCTTTGCGGGCTATGAATCTGCTCAACGGCGTGGAACTTCCAGCGCTCGAGGACGGATGTGTGAACAAGAAATTGCTCGTGCGTTATATGAACGTGCCGTTCATTCTTATGTTTGCTGATTCATTGTTCTAGGTCAAAGCAGATGAGAAAACTAAAATGTTCCTGGACGCCTACTCTGCACAGAAGATGAAAACTGACGTACGTCCTTGTAATCATCTTTTCATGGATTAACTTACAGTAGTTCAACCCCGCAAGGCTGACGAAGATGCCGTACGCCAAGCGAAAAGTAGGGTTGATTTGCTTCTTGCAGATATCAACAAGACGTCGCAGGAGGCTGCCAACAATGGACTCATCGACAAGGAGCGATATGTCATCCCGCCACACCTCCACGACTTGCAAGAGGCCGACCTCCCAGAGACACAGAGAGGGCTGGTCATGACCGAGATTGCACAGTTTCGGGAACGTGCCGCGAAGCGTGAACGCGAGAAGATGCGAGACGTTCAAGCTGCAGTGCCTAGCATTCTTCAACAGGCGCCGCAAGGTCCAAAGCAACGTGAGTGGGGAAAACCACAGCTCGGTTCTCCACCACCACCAGCGAAGGGCCCTTCAGCTTTCCGTACAGGTCCACAGAGTTACAGCAAGGCTCCAGGGTTTGTGAAAGCTGAGGAAGGAAGAGCAAGTACACCGGGAGACGACAGGGGTGCGTCTGTAAAGCCTGCCAAGACAGATGAGGAGCTGGAGCAGGAGAGAAAGGAGGCGAGGAAGCGAGACGAAGAGAACTCTTTCCGTGATGTGAGTACTCGCGTTTCTGGCCGCTCGATGTCCTTCTGACTCCGGTGTAGCGTGAGCGACGACTATGAACCCCGGGAACGGGCCAGGATGCAAGCGCTCGAGCGCTCGATAGCACGGGAACGGGCTATTCGTGAAGCTGAGGAGCGTGATCGCATTGAGATGCGCTCGCGATTAGACATATGGGACGATGACGAGAGTGACGAATTGTTCTACACAGACAGGTGAGTGGCGATTTGCTGCCTATAGTGTGGCTCCGATGTTCATACTTCTCAGGGCTCGATGGCGCACTTCCCGTGCTCGCCGTCTTGCCACGGAAGAAGCAGCGGATCGCGAGTCGCGGATATACGAGGAACGCGAAGCAGAGAACCTTCGTCGGGAGTCCGAGGCGTTCCTCGCGCGGCAGATGGACGAGATGCAGGCGCTGCAGGACGAGCAGCGCAAGGCAGGCATGCTGCTGGACGACGGCGCGCCCGTCAAGCTCAAACGTATCTCTCGCGCAAACCGCGCCGAAGGCTGAAGGAGCGACGAAGGATAAGGCTGCTATGGTCTTCAGTGCGGAAGAGGAAGAGGAGGAGGACATCAGGAAGCGGAAGGTCGCCTTGCCGAAGCTCGACCTCGCGGAGGGTGGCGAGAAGGCGAAGGAGAGCTCGAGAAGATCAGAGTTTCTGTTCCTCACGATAAGGAGACGTTGTTCAAGGCTAAGGTTAGATGGGACGGTCTGACGGATGTACGTGTCCTTTCATCACCGCCGGTGTCACGACTTACCTTTGGCATGCAGACCATGATTGACCGCAAGTTGGAGCCACTAGTGAAGAGACTGATGGTAAAATATCTCGGCGAGTTGGAAGACGATGATCTCGTTATGTTTGTACTTGAACATCTTAAGGACCACAAAGGCCCTCATAAGCTCATTGAAGGATTGGAACCGGTAAGACCGCGGCTTCACATCAACTTAGAGTAGTTACTCACTGTTACGCTTCAGGTCCTCGAAGAGGAGGCCCAAGAGCTCGCAATTAGCGTCTGGCGACAGGTCATCTTCGAGAGCATGGCTTACGGCGAAGGCCTGCACACCGAGAGGATGATGGTGGACTGATGTTCGACCTAGCGGGAAGTCCTGCTGGCTTGGTGCGTTCTGTAGTATCGGTTACCTCTCACTAAGATGTACAAGATTATAATGCTCCATGACTCACTGCATGCGAGTCTGCGGCTTGATGGCTGCCGGAAGAGGCACATGGGCATATGGCGAGGGGCGTAGAGGCGGAGGTTGGCCAGGGTTAGTTTGCTTGTGCGTCGTGAGTTGCACATTCGATCCCACTGATATGATACATATGATACTGCTTTCACGCTGTTCGAGACTATCGACATGCATCCGTCCTCAATGTATTCAAGTTATGTCTGCTGATGGCTGGCTGGCTGACCGGTGACTGGCCTTACGCTGAGTATCCAAGCTTCTTCTTAATCTGGAGGACGCATTGATTAGCTTGCCGCCGACGGCGCGCGATAGGCTGCGATAGGCTGCTGTCAGCCTTAGGGGACATATAAGGTGACGTTGTTTCCAGGTGAGCGCACTTTCTATCTCTACCGTGAGAAATCAATGGTGCCCAGGACGTTATATATCATTGTGCGGAAAGGGTCCTCTGGAAGAATGATTCGGAGAGCGCACGTAGGTGAGTCCGGCTCTTCTATTGAGGAAGTCGACTACAATGTAGAGGCCTCTCGAGAAATACAGTATTCTGGGTGGGAATGGACTTTCCTATTACTCCCCACCTTATTCCGTCCCGTGTTTGCTCGATATTCTCAGTATTTGCTCCGACCCGGCTCGATATTAGCCTCGACACAAGCACAACCGGGAGGAGATTAAGCATTTAGTCTGCGCTAATGGTATTGCGGGGCTAGTGGTATTACATGAAATCTTCTTCCATTTCTCGTACAGACTTTCTTGGTGCCTCCTCTCCTTCGTCCACTCCCGAAAACAATGTGTCGTAAGATCGCGCAGCCTTCTCTGCCTCTCGTTGCTTGGCAAGGTCCGCGTCCGCTTTTTTCTGCCTGAGGTTATGTCTCCGAAATATATCGGAGAGATCAAGAAACCTACCTTGGCTGCGGCTTCTGCGCGACGCTGCGCACTCTCCTTCTTCAGTCTGTCGACTCGTTCCTGTTCGTGATCCACTTCTCGCTCAACCTTTGTTTTGTTCAAGCGATTGACGATTGGGTTTTCGCGCTTCGGGACATGTACTAGTGATTGCTTAGTGATCTTGAGATTCAGCGATCACTAGATCTTTCCGCACCTCTCTTGACCTGGATGTGTGTCAGCACGCTCGATAACAGAGGCGCAGTAAGCTCACCTTCTTGTCGTTATGGAATGACACCTGCCCAACAGCCATGTCTCCAGTTTTCTGTCACACGGATTGTCGTCAGAGTGAACGAATACACGCCACGAGACGTACTCACCTTCAGATTATCGGCGGGTGTATAGATGATCGTCAGGTTATCCTTTTTGTTCCCTGCACTCCCACACGGTCACCTTCCTCTGCAATCCCATTTGTCTACAAACCGCACACGAAGACAAAAATCATACCTTCGATAGAGTTCGCCTTCACAAGTTGCGCGCAGTCCGTCAAAAGAGCTTCGGGGATGGTGTCCCAAGTCATGCCTTCAGGCATGCGGAAATAGACGTGCGCGGAGGAGAGCTTGTCGACGTGAAACCATACATCCTGTGGCCATGCATACTTGATGAGGTCCTCGTCTATCCATATCCATAAGCGATACATTACACAGGACATAGATCTGCGTACTCTCGTATTTGTCCTTTCCCATGTACAAGACTGCGGGAGGATCGATTGCTGCGGTGCGATGTGTGCAGTCAGATCTTAGAACGAGTATGGCGCGGTGCTTACCAGTAGATGTAAAGAATAGTACCATCTTTCTCTTTGGCTCGTAGGGTGTATCGCAGTCGATGAAGATGGTAGATGAGCGGTAAGAGGCAACTTTGATCGGGCGGACTTATTCCACTCAAGTCCGCGGCGGTTGGAGACAATGTTTCCTAAACTTTTTCATCTGCCGCCTACAATCCCCAAGTTCAGTCAAACTCGACCTCAGGCTTAAGCTTTACATATCACAGCTTATGTTAGTACGGTATTAGCATCATATCGACCATCCCTCCAACACACCCTATTCAATGCCTGCGCTAAAGCGGGTTTCTGCCCGGAAGCCTGTTCCTGGGGCGTTCTCGTGGGCGAATGGAAGTACTTCCGATGCATGGAACACTGAATGATAAACTTGACGCACACAATGGCATTCAGTATAAATTGTGCCTTAAACTGTGGCGTATATGGCAGCGGCTCCTCTCGACCTTCATCCCAGAGTCCTTCCAGTGAGAATTGCAACATGTTCCAGCAGGGACCTAATTTGGATCTCGAAGGTCGGCCGTCTTCAAGAGCATCATTGGTCCAGTCAGATCAACCTCCGAAGAGCGTTCTTACAGGTGTGTATACACTATAACAGTTGGGTAGTTAAGGAAATAACGGGTGACCTTCTTGCATAGAGCTCGTTAAACGTGTCAGAAAACTCACCAAGGAACTGTTGCATGCTGAAGAGTCTACCTTGAGACCAGCGAGCAGGAATATCACACCTGAAATCGTTGAAATCTACATCAACGCTATGGGGAACCTGGAAGACGCGGTAAGTCGACTTTGATTCCCCGGGGAGGAAGGACTGAACAGTACCATATACAGCTTCCATATTGCCTCCTAGTAGCTCGCGAAGAGTTCATGTGGGATGCCCATCGTAATCATGCAGATCACGAAGAGGATATCGCACGTGGTATGCTAATATCTTTGTCTTGCTTCATAGTACGGCTAACCGGCATCCATCCAAGCTAAGGCCTGTGAGGTTCTGGCTCGAGAGTTCATTCATCTGAAGTCCAAAGAGGACGAGCAAAGGATCATCAGGGTGATGTCTAGACGCTTCGCTCACGAATTGTCAGACAAGAGATCCAGCGATAAGGCTAGCGCAATAGAAGTAGCCGTCGATACGCACTGGTAAGAGAATTTGAGAATGTTTTGGTCGATATCGCACATCGTCCCTACTCTCATTTCTAGTACAATATTTTTGTCCTCAAAGGAGGTTCAATACGGTGAGTGCTTTCAATTATCTTTATACTACGTTCTGACATTTCTGTAGTCATCAGTTGTCTATGGGAGGGAACTTTTATACAAATCGATGGGAAAGAGAACGATGTGGAATGTGAGTTGATACATGCCATATAGGATCCCACTCATCTCATATTGGTATTTCACTCTGAACAGTCATTTCGCGCAAATCGGGAGACTTTGAACTGTTTCGTCTTGCTATACCGAGGTGTGCAATCTTGCCGAACGACTCGCCTTGCACTAACACTAGTCTAGGTACCAGAACATCTACAACATGATAATCTGGGCTTTCTTTCTGTTTGTCTACTCGCTGACTGGTGGGTTTTCTCCGAAAAATATCATGGTCAAGCGCTGACTCTGTATTGAAGTTCACCAATCTGTCGGGAGGATAACTTCAATCCACTCAATTCGTACGAGCAACATATGGGAGATGACTATGTATATATTAGCATGCTCCTTTGCATTTGAAGGTGTGTGGGATCACCCTAGCCTGTGTCCAGCATTTTCTCACCGACCATCGAAGATATACGCAAGGTAAGAGCATCGACATGTAATACAACACTCGGTATGAAAGCGATGCAGGTCTATAGGCTGTTACTGTTTGTGTCATGGAGGGCATTTGGTTTCTGGAATTTCATATCATTCGCTACTGATGCCGCCATGGTGGCTGCATTCACACTCCGTACGATAGCGATGTTTACGCAGGATCCGGAGTCCAGCATAAATTTTCAGCGGGATAGCTCCCAATGCCTCAGCTTTGTGGCTCCTTTGATCTGGTGAGTGTCCTCTAACTCACAAAATCATAGCCCTCACATATCTGCAGGATGAGTGAGTTCATTTTACCACAGTGAATACTTTAATCGGATCGGTATTGAGCATCGCTTCAGAGCTTATCCCCATCTTTGACGGCTTCAAGTATGTGTCAAGCGCGAAGCGCTGCTAGGATTTACTAATTCGCACACCAAGATATGTTGGCACGATGCAAATATGCGTAGCTCGAATGCTACGGGAGTCTAGCCTCTTCTTCTCGGTAATTGTTGTTGGGAAGCGCTCTCACAATTGTTACTGATAAGTATACAGCTTCTGGCGGTGTTGAGCATCGGGTTCATACAGGGCATGTATGCCCTGGACGCCCTCGACACTGCCAAAGGGGATGCTGATGACCCGCGCACAGTCATGAAGCTGCTCGTGGAAGCATTGCTACAGTACGTATCGGTGTGAAGGTGGCTGTGAACTTCTGACAACGCTCTTAAAGATCTCCGGATTATAGTCCGTGGAAGGGGCACGTAAATTCTTACTCGCTTTCGCCGTACCGACGCTAACCGCACACCATAGGTGGGAGCCGGGGCTGCTACTGTACTACTTGTGAGTGAAACAAACAGCCTGTATCCGATAGTAGTTGCACGCCCACACTAAACTGTTCCAGGTGGAACGTAGCCACTGCTCTGATCCTGCTCAATATCCTTATATCCTTGTTTTCGACTGCCTACGACGATGTGAGTCCTGATAACTCTAGGCTCGCACTGAAATACCCAATGAAATGTCATATAGGTTGTTGAAGATGCTACTGCTGAATACTTGGCGTATTTCGCTCATAAAACTATAAGCATGATCCGAGCTCCCGATGAATATTTTTATCCTGCGCCATTTTGTCTGGTTGAAGTCTTCTTCATCGCACCACTGGAGTAGGTGTCAATGTCTGTATACCAATGCTGTTACTCACTTCACCATTCAATAGATATGTGGTCAGCGAGGAGGCATATGCCAAGGTCAATTCAATCCTCGCACCTCACGGCGTACTGACGAGGGGGATAGATCAACCAATTCATCATGCCCATCTTGCTCTTCATACCCCTGAAAGCAATTGACGTATTCGAGTGCTATGTCGACCCGTGGTCCAAGCCTGAAGGCGACATAGCGCTGCGTCACGATGGCCCCGAGGCTCCTGTTGACGAAGTTATTCTGGCTAAATTCGGATTGAACAAAAAGCCCTTTGAGGACCTCGTCAAGAAGGTTACGGGGGTACGCGTACGTGTGCGCAGCTGGTTATTGTTGGAGCTTCCTGGTTGAATATCGCTTTAGTCAAATGAGGCCGAGACATTGCAGAGCGAGATAACAAAGTTGCAAGTACAGATGCAAGAACTGAAGGACATGATGTCTCAACTGGGATCATCAGGGCTATCTCAACCGCAAACGACAATTCCACAACCTGGGGTACACAAATAGCACTGGATCATACACATCGCAGGCAGACACTCCGCCTGAAGAGACGGACTTGTTGATACTCAAAGGATGAAACGTTTCAGGTGGTTGGATTCAAGGGACATCACACGCAGTTTCTCCACTTCCCTTCCAAGTGTCCTTGACTGCTGTGTTCATTCCGCAATATCAGAGAACAGCATCATGCCTTACAATCAGACTGCGTTATCTCTGTATGGTCATGACACCCAGCGCTACGTCACAGTAATGCCATCGTGTGCAATGACAGGTCCTTCAGGTGCAAGAAGAGCAACGATGATGACATTACTTCTATCGTCAAATCTAAAAATTGTACGGTGAGACCTACGGTCTCCTCGGAACGGAGGTATCCAACTACGAATTACGTATGCTAGCATGAATGACAAGAACGGCGTTAGGGAGAAAGATACGAAGCGAGCAGTCCCAAACTGAATGAAGACATCTGTATCGATGGTCCGGTGACCTGTCGTCAGAGTGTAAAGATTGCGTGGTACGGAAGGTACTGGTCTTCAGAGTCAGGTCAAAGTTGGCCGCGCATCACCCCTGCACGGGTCACTACGGTACGGCGATGGGGTCATGTGAACGGTCAATGCGGTGGATAGGCGGGGGCGATTGGAGGGTAGGCGGAAAGTACAAATCGCTCTGATGTATTCCCACCATCGTCGAGCCTGATAGTGTCCATACCGATGGCTGACGGTAAAGGGGCCGGACGGTGTTCACAGGACGAAGCTCGGTCATGTCATGACGATGTTGGGAGACGTTATCCAGCCATCGCTGGACCGACTTCCTCTTGTCGGTCGCTGTAGGATCAATGTTGCGGACCGGAAGAACCGGCACTTTGGGAGTGTGCTTCCGTGCTACCAGACAGAAACCTAAGATGAGGAGGAAGAAGATAACTGCGGCGAGTTTGAGGGTCAAGGTCTGCAGGAGGCGGCGCGGCAAAACACTTACTTGGAACGATGACAAGAGCCACCTTGGTGCTTGCCACCATCCTGCCGTCCTGAAGGCTACCGTCCGGCGACGCGGTAGAGGTGGTACTGTAGATGGAGCTAAGGTCCTGAGCTGAGGGTGAATGAAACCCTGCAGACAAATATATCGAAGACGACATCGTTCGAATCTAGAAGTATGATCGATGCAGATTGTGCGCCTTTAGCGGTCACAGCTAGGGAATCCTCGGTGGGAGAAGAGAGGGAGTTTCTGAGCTGGACCATGGACGTCTTGGAAGCAGCCTTAAATCCTATACGACAGCTTCTTTCCCACTTTGCTGGTGCGGCATGGAGAGCGTTGATAGAAGCGACGATGCACAAATGGCTTTGCGCAGCTGTGTGCGTAACGCCCAGAGGTCCCTTGAACAAAGGTAGATGAACCACAGAGCCTAACCGATTAGGGTAAGTGATCTGCGGGATCTTGTTATGTGGCCCACTGTGCAGCGAGAAGAAGGCTTCCGCAGGGGATCAAAGCTGGAAATTGCATACAACAGACGTCCGTACACGATCGTTTGACAGAATGCAAATATGCCGTGACACCCATTGTTCGAGAAGGAGGCATATTAACCTGCAATCAAGGCAAGAGGCAATCAACTACGGAGAACCGACGGGGTCAGGGTACATAGCCTCCGGAAGAGACTTGATAGACGTCCGATTACCAGAGTACTCAACAGTGGCGGTGTCTGCCAAATACCTTCAGTTGTTTCAGATGATGCAGGTGTCTTCTCCACATAGTACCAGCGCGATGCGATGCGGGGTTCAGCCTGAGGACGAGCGTTCCCTTCCAGAGATCCCACTGCAAGCTGGCCTTGTGGCTAGCTTGCAGTGCTCGTGGCTAGCTTGTAGTGGATGATCGGCGGGGTGGTGGGTCGTATGTTCCACCCATTGCCTATCCAGAAAAGCGCATGTTATTCCGTATTCTAGTTCAAGGCAAAAATACAAGTTTTCGCTGAATACACGACAGGCAGAAAGCGAGACTGCTGGAACCTGCGTGAGTGCAGAAAGACAAGGAGCAGGTCGCGCGGTCAGCCTCGTCTGGTCCAGCCACCCAGTTTACTCTCCGACGAAAATGCCCGACTCCGCGTCAACTGCAGCCACCGGCCTCAAGCACGTTTCTCACAGTTTCATCCGGTCGCCGTCGTCGTTCTTGACGTTCTCCGACACTGTTCCTCACTTTCTTCACGCTTGATACCGCATGTCTGGTCAGGAATACGACCGCAAGTCGGCCGTATCGTCGTTCTACGACCGCCGACGCAGCTCGGTCGACGTACTCAACCAAGATTTCCCATCCCCTTCGACACCTCATTATGGACAACCTGAGCGCACAAGACACGACTCTGCTTCGTCCTTTTACAATCCCAACGGCCCTTCACGAACGAGTGCTGAGCACTGGGCCCAACAACCACCCGCTGCTGGATACAATAGCTCGTCATACTTCGATGCGGGACGAACAGAACCTGTGAAAGGGGGCTACGATGAGGAAAGAGACGAACCTTTCGACATCTACGCCGACTTCAACAACACAGGACCGAGATACTCGAAGGCAACATTTGGTCTGGACAATGGGTGAGGTTTTGAAGGGCTGAAGTGTTTGATATAGATATTGACGTCGCCCAAGATATCGTCCAGTAAATTCACCGTCGTTCAAGCTCGAGTCTGATACAACCAGTAACACTGGCGCGCCTGTCGAAATGGTGACAGTACCTGCGTTAGGCCCAGAGTGGGGCGCCGAGGAGATGCGGGGTATGACTAAACGGGGCAAACGAGAGGTCGTGAACGAGCGGAGAGCACAAAAGTGGAAGGAATGGCGGCGAGGCGAGCGTGGCTTGTGCGGCAGGTATTTTACCCGCAAGTTCCTAGCCTGGTTCCTGTTCTTCTTCTGCGGCGCGTACGTTCCCTTGTCGTTATCATCCATATTGTCCCATACTTATGTCATGACTTTGCTATGTGTTACAGGCTGGGCTTGACGCTAGTATTCGTTGTACCCAGGGTACCTGGATTTCAGTTCAACCAGGATACCCCATTAACAAACGCCTCAGTAGCGTTTAACAAGACTGTGCCCACAGAGTTCTCACGTGCTCCTGCGAACTTCAGTTTCCCTGCTAGTGCCGACCTCCAGGTGGACACCGGGTCGAACTTCTTGCCCCTGGTTTTCAGCTGGCTCCATGCTACCGTGTACGATCTTTCGACTAATCGAGAAGTCGGTACGGGAGTTCTCGGCCATATGACCTTCCCTGCGAAGCAGCAGACACAGCTCTATTTGCCGCTCAACTTCAGTTACGTCGCAACCAATGATTCCGACCAAACATGTTTGTCCATTTCGTCATGAAGCAGCTTCTTTTCACTTATCGCCTTCGTAGGGAATAACTGGTACAATGCCTGCAAAAATCCAGCCATCTACAGTGACGGGACACGCCCGCGTAAGTTCATCTCAACGATGACAGCTAGCGATGTGCTCATTATTTGATAGCTGTTCAATTCCGACTTACGCTTGATTTCAAGATAGACGGCTTGATTGGAACCAAGCACGATGCAGCAGACATCACGAACGCCGCATGCCCCATTACGCTCCCCATTAACTCCGTGTAGACCGTATTTTGCTCATATGCATGCTCATTGACTATTTTATCGAATATGATGGACTACGTAGGACAATTCATTTGGACCTCCTCACGAGATACATTTCCTCTCCATTAGCCGTGCACGTCCTTGATGCTTACACACTCATGTAGCGTACGACATTGGTTTCTTAATTCTTTTCTGGCGGCACTTCAGTGTATTTTCTTTAGCGGTACAATAACATCTCGGGCCAGACCGTAACATGTACATCTCGATCGCAGCTGGCATGCATTTGGGTACGTCGTTACGTTGTGGACTATTGAAGCTGACATTCCGGTTTCCACCCAGGGCTGGTACTCTAAAAGTGCGATATCATCATGTCCTAACCCAAGCAGAAGTTAGAACGATGCAACACTCCCACGCATCCTCATCAGTAGCCATCTCTAACCGGTTATCGATTCGACATCGTTCTGGCACCTACAGTCCAACAATAGTTCAAAAGTCGCGCCAGTCGCTTGCAAGTCTGAGCAAACCACATGCTGACTTGACCGTGCAAGTTGAAGATGCTGACGAGACGGGCAGCAAACCGACGATCCTCCTCATCCAAAAGCCAGGGAAGATTTCAAATCCCCACGGCTCTCCCAGCCTCCCATTCCATAACGGTACTGTGTCGAAGAACACACTAGCACGCGCCCGTGCAGCGGAGTTCGCGACATTACCTACGCTCGAGAAGCACGATGCCTCACCAGATCCAAGAAGTCCTGGGTTCCTGGATTGCGAAGACGTGCTGCTAGCTGCGCCATTTAGCCCTGTACCACTTACGCCCCGTCCACAACTGCCGGAAATCGTACCTCCCGACCCAGCGTTCGGATTACCACACTCTGCCCTCCAAACTAAGCTCGACCCTGAACATCCGCGGACCTTCGCACCCTTTCCTGCCACTACTCTGCCTCGCCGGCTGCTCTCCTGGCGCAAAACCACATATCACAACGACGACGGAGCGCGATCTGGCTCCACTTTGTCAGGATATCCTTCGCCTCAAGTCAGCTACAGCGATGCACTGCCTCCGGCCTCCGCATCTGCCGTGCGAGCTTCTAGCAGCTCTGTCACAGCCCGGTACACACGGCCGCTGTCAAAGCTCGACACCCATGACAAGCTGACGAAGAAGTTCCCCATCTCCGCGTCAGTCAGGAAGCTCTCCGCGCTCGGGAGGGGCAAGGTGGGAGACCGAGCCCTCGCTATCGTCCTTCTTGATGAGGCCGAGGGCCTCGGAATGGACAGGATTGACCGGTGGACGATCCATAAGTGGTGCTTGTTTCTGTCGATTTGCACCCTCTTTGCGTACGGGACGGGCGGCCTAATATGTGCTGTGCTTACATGGTTCAGAGGTGAGCTCCTATCTCATGTCTTTTTTTGACTGCAGGCTGTCAAAGAAAGGTGTTAATGTCCAGTTTCATTAAGCGTGGGCGCACGCAGATGTCATGTATGTCGCCGACTACGACGTGCTCGTCCTTATCACCCTTGCGTCCTCGATTGTGCTCATGACGTGTATCATCGGGATCACGGGCACGATCCTGAACTCACGCCCCATTCTGGCTGTGTACGCCGTCCTGCTCTGGCCCGCGCTCATCTCCATACTCGCCATCGGATACACGTCCTACAAGCGCTACGCGTTCTCCCTCGACCGCAAGCTCAACCTCGCGTGGAGCCAGTGGTACACGCCGTACGGGCGCCTGATTATCCAGGACTCGCTCCGGTGTTGCGGATACTACAGCCCCCTGCACGAGGCGAGTCCAAGCTCGCAGTGTTATGTGCGATCCATGCTCCCGGGCTGCAAGGGAAAGCTGCTCCGCTTCGAGAGGGCAAGCCTTGCCATGGTGTGGAGCACGGCCTTCGGGGTTGTACCCGTGCACATTGTGAACATCTTTGTGGCGCTCTTGTGCGCGAACCATGTGACGAGGAGGTTCGGGAAGGGCGTCATGCCGCGGGAGTACAGGCTCACGAGCGAGGATGTCGTCTCGGACGAGGAGCGGCTGTACAAGGCTATGGAGAAGGAAGGGTGTTTGGCGCGTCCGATCCTTGCGCGTGCACCGTCGAGCTCTGTCTTCCGCGAAGACAAGGAGGGTCATTACGACAGCCTGCCTGCCGTTCTTCGTCCCGGGCTTCCATGAGAGCTATTCGCCATTCGTGTATTCGTGTAAAAGCCTAATCATAACGGAGCTGGGAGTGCGATTGACCATATATAGTCGTCAGTCGTGAGCGTCCGTATGCTTTTTTTGTACATCATGATGGCGACGCGTACTCAAGTACTTACGACCAAGCTCCTCGTGCTGTCAAGCTTGTCAAATTCGTAATTCGGACATCTGAGAGAACTCAGTGATTGACTCCGGTCCTGGGTGAGCTAGGAACGCTTGTCCTCGTCTTGCCAATGAAGGCATCGCGTTTCCGTCACAGAACGACCTGGTCATTGAGTTCATTGGGCACAGGCATGCCACCTGCGTATCTTAGAGCATTAGAGTTGTCAGAGATATTCGCAAACTCATGTTATGAGTCGTGTATACTCACTGCAAGCAGGTTAGGCGGACTTGCCAGCGGCTGTAACTCAGTGCCCCGCACATAGCCCCGCTCAATGGTTCAAAGTCTTCCCCCTCAAACGCACGAATAAATCCATCGAACAAGTCATGACTCGTGTGCTTTGAATTGTCAGTCATCAGAATAGTACAATTACCGACCACGTCCTACGTCTTTTAAAGTTCAAGTCGGCCTTCGCTGCACACATGACACTGATACCGATAGTATGTTGCCGCACAAGGGTGGCATGGGGTGGCACATAGTACCGTGCACATACGTGCGTTTCCCTTAAGTAAAAACGTGGACTCGACGCGATGCTCACATACCCGGTTTGTGTTACATAACATGCACGGGATGGAGTCGTACGAGAGATCTCATAGAACCACTAAAAATTATCTTCCATTCTCACTTGTGGCCGGAGAAAAATCATGAATAGAGCGGCTAGTATAGTGGCCTAACGGTCGAGGCGAACCGCCGCTGTCATCGACCGAGAAGTCTCTGAATCCCCATGATGGACCTATAGCTGTCACCGGCAGAGCAGCCGTCCTCAGCGAGCTCGAGGTGCTGAAACAGCGTCCGCAAAGGCAGTGAAGGGTGTTACAATCTTGCCATCTTTCACCAATAGGCATCCTTGCACATATCAAACCATGAATTTCGATGGCTTTCGATACGGGATTGCAGAACTCATATCCGCTATTACAAACGGATCTCCAGCCAATCATGGAGGTGCATTTGCTATTGTACATGATGCCATCTATGTGCATGCAGGCCTAGATATGAGACAATTGTGAAGGTACTCCGAGGACCGGTGGAAGAGGCGGGTCTTGGGCTGCTGGACACAGGCAAGACTGGTCTGGGCAAGCCGCCAAGTGCTGTTTGAGTTATCGGAATCACAGACTCGGGACCACTTGGGATGCTTCTCTGTCCTTAATGAAAGGGCGGGGGAGTTAGAATCACTGCAGGTCAGGACACTCTCGCGGCATGTGAGCCTCGAGGCTCGCTGAATCGTATATTGAAGCAACTTGAAGGGGGTCGATCACGTACTCTCCATTGTAGTCGGGCACGGAGAGCGAGCACGATGTCCGGGTATTGCGCACGATTTCACTGGTCCCATGAATCGGCCATTCGGTGGGGTAGAAACGGCATGCAGTTGGACCAATTATCGAACCGACCCTACCGAAGCGGCATACCGCAGCACGCTAGCAGCCTGCAGGCCCTGACCTATCGATTAGCAAGTAATGAGTTCAGACTCATTCTCCTCGCACTTCTCACCGTCAAGCATGACTGTAAGATGACTTGAACGACACTTGGAGAGGTCCAACCCCCGGTAACGAATTATAAGGAGGTAAGGACGACCGCCAATGGGCGAGCAGGGAGAGATCAGTCACGAGATCCTATCTCGCGAAATAGCGGGGGCACGTGACACAGCCTGGGGAAACGCTTGACTAAGTGGATGAGAGAGCTTCCGTGACTGCAATCGCGAGGACTATAAAATCTATCTCAAGCTGTCCTTCACACTGAGATTCTCATCTTTCAGCTTCAGAGCTCTTTCAAGGGCAACACCCTTTAACCTTGCAGCCACGACTACCGTCATAGCACACGAGATTCATACTCTGCCCCCATCTCAGGAGAAGATGGCCCCGGTTGCAGTGCAAAAAACAAATCCCAGGAGCAACAAGATGCACTCGAAAGTGGTCGGTAGACTTACTTCAGAAGACCTCTCATGCGTAGGGCTAACTGTACTCTTGGTATAGGTGATCATTGGCTCTGGTCCTGCGGGGCATACCGCCGCTATCTACTTGGGCCGTGCCAACCTCAACCCCGTGCTCTTTGAGGGCTTCATGGCGAACGGCTTTGCCGCCGGTGGCCAGCTCACCACCACAACAGACAGTGTGTGCCCTTCTTTCCCTGCCTTGACCGCCGCTAAGTTTTTTTATGTGCAGTTGAGAACTTCCCTGGTTTCCCATCGGGAATTCTTGGTCCTGAACTGATGGACAAGTTCCGTGCTCAGTCTCTGCGGTTCGGCACCAAGATCGTTACGGAGACCGTCTCCAAAGTCGACCTGTCTGCCCGCCCATTCCGCTACTGGCGTGAATTCCAGGAAGATCAAGAGCCTGAGACCGCCGACACGTTGATCATCGCCACGGGTGCAAGTGCGAAACGTCTCGGTCTCAAGGGCGAGGAGACGTACTGGCAGAGCGGTATTAGCGCTTGTGCAGTCTGCGATGGAGCCGTACCTATCTTCAGGTAAGACTATTGTCGTTCCGAAGTGTACCCATTTGGTCCTAATACATTTGTGCAGAAACAAGCCTCTTGCTGTCATCGGTGGTGGCGATTCGGCCGCGGAGGAAGCAACGTGTAAGTGGTTTCCATGCAGCACGTATAATTATATACTGATGGGATTACGCGTTTTTAGATCTGACGAAATACGGTTCACACGTATATGTTCTTGTCCGCAGAGGGGAGCTTCGGGCATCCAAAATTATGGCGAAGCGTCTGATGAACCACCCCAAAGTCACCATCCTCTGGAACACCGTCGCTGTGGAGTGCCAGGGCGACGGCGATCTCCTTAACAACCTCCGTATTAAAAACGTCATCACCGGCGAGGAGAAGGACCTTCAGGTGAACGGACTCTTCTACGCTATTGGCCATGAACCTGCGACTGGCCTCGTCCGCGGACAGCTGCAGACCGACTCGGACGGCTACATCGTCACTGTCCCTGGTACGACGCAGACCAGTGTGAAGGGCGTGTTTGCTGCTGGCGATGTACAAGACAAGCGGTACCGCCAAGCCATTACCTCAGCGGGCAGTGGTTGTATGGCGGCTCTTGAGGCTGAGCGGCTATTGGCCGAGGAGGAGGAGGCGATGGAGGAGTGATTTTCTTTCTCATTGACTCTCACAGATCATTGGAACATTTGTATCTCGTTAGAATATCATTCGCGCTACTGACATTTGTACTCTCATCGACTATGCAAATATTTATTGTCTTTCTTGCCTTGATAACGCTTGTGGCGCGATGACGGTCCGTTTTGAGCGGAGTGGCGGAGTTCAGTCGGAGATTGAGGCAGGTGCCGAGCGGTGATGGAAGGGGAGAGCAGGCGTTCATCGTCGCAGTCAACAGCACCGCGCACGCTCACGAAACCAGCCTCCTTTCATTCTCTCGCATCCTACAACCATGTCTGAACTTTGCCCTGTCTATGCCCCTTTCTTCGGTGCTATGGTGAGAATGACCTCTCTTTGCAATCGGGGCGCGTGCTGAGCGACTTGGTTCCACCTCGTAGGGCTGCACCAGTGCTATCGTCTTCACGTGTAAGTGCTGCAATAACGATGGTATCCAAGAATATATGACTGAGAAAGTCTGTATTCGCGTTAAATAGGCATAGGCGCGAGGTACGTCAACGTTTCGGAGGTGATGTTGCAAGGCTCAAGCGTCGTCGCAGTTATGGCACGGCGAAATCAGGAGTTGGCATCTCTGCCATGTCGGTATTACGGCCTGACCTGATGATGAAGTGTGTTGTTCCCGTTATTATGGCTGGTATCATTGCTGTACGTTCTTGCTGTCGGTTCATGAGGGTGGACAGCATTGACTCGAACTCATGTGCAGATCTACGGTCTGGTCGTCTCGGTGTTGATATCCGGCGACAGTGCGTACCATGTTGTTTTACCTACTGACAAATATTGACCGGTTCACTCAGTCAACATGCAAATGCCATTATACCAAGGTTTCGTTCAGCTCGGTGCTGGTCTGTCTGTCGGACTCGCTGGTCTTGCTGCGGGCTTTGCCATTGGAATTGTTGGTGACGCTGGCGTCCGCGGTACTGCGCAGCAACCAAGGCTGTTTGTGGGCATGGTGCGTGGATTGTTGTTCGACAAGTCTTTGTTCAGCGTTAACAGCTTAGCATTTTGATAGATCCTCATCCTCATTTTCGCAGAAGTTTTGGGGCTTTTACGGTATGTACAGTTTTTTTTTTTGATAGGATGGACTTATTAAACATGTTTATAGGCCTTATTGTTGCCCTTATCATGAACTCCAGGGCATCCAGCGTCAGCCTTGACGTTGTAAGTACTACCCTTCACTCTTTCATGGGTACCAGATGCTGAGCAATCCTCCTAATATGTAGTGCCTCTAAATTGTCTGCAGAGCGGATGCCATGCACTTCTGCTTGCGAATATGGACGGTCCTAGGGTGCATGTCACTGCACTTGCACGCTTCTACCGTCATGTTCATGTCATCTCACCGGAATTCGGCTTCTCCTCATGCCACGCTAGGCCTGTGCTACATAATGTGGTTTATAAGATACCAGCCTGTGGACTTTCGCACCTTCCCTGTTGTCCTATACATGTTTTTCTCTGTCTTGTCGGAAAAGATGTGCGGGTCCAGTCTGAGTGAAATGCGAGTGCACAATGACGTGGCTGAGTGTAAAACATCAGATAAGATCCTCTTTCGTTGCAGAAAGTAGACCTATAAGCAGACACGTCGCTTATGCCTCAACTTTCACTTGCTCCTCATTCTCGTGTCCCCTCGACATTGTCCACGTCGGCGACAACGAAGGCAAGGCACCGCTCACCACGTTCGACACTTTCGCTGGATGTGGTCGCATTCATTACTTCCTAGGTCGTTGCTTGCTTTGTTATTCGCGTTCCCAGTCTTTTCATCCCCTACCACACCTTTCGACCCATTTCATGACATAGCAGTCCACGTATCAAAGCCACCAGAGCTTCCAGTATGCTGTTTAAAGCCTCTAGCACCCTTGGACAATGTCGAGGAAGAAGGACTTCTGTCTTTCGAGGAGTGGAAGGCGAGACAGCTGTCGTCCGTGCAGCAAGAGCAGGCCGCTGCAAGTCAGCCTCCATTAAGCCCTGGCAATAAGTCAGGGCAGATATCAGCAGGAGGATCTCCTGAAGAAAACCCATCGTTGTCGGTGGGTGCAGGAGCGGCGACCGTATCACTTGAACAGACGGACGCACCCCCGCCCAACGCACCGTACTTCAGGATCCCTCTCACGGACCGTTTCAACTACGCATCCATGGACTGCTCTGCACGCGTGCACACGGCGCACCGCTCCGCGAAGTCTGTATCCTCTATCTTATCGTCGAAGAAGGACAAGTACATGCTGAGCCCATGTGCGGAGAAGAACCAGTTCATCATCGTGGAACTATGCGACGACATCCGTATCGACACGGTGCAGCTGGCGAACTACGAATTCTTCAGTGGGGTCTTTAAGGACTTCACTGTTCATGTTGCCAAGACGTATACGACCGACACGGACGGTTGGACGTATGCTGGCACTTATAAGGGGAGGAACACTAGAGGTGTG
Organism: Phlebia brevispora; assembly: GCA_027627325.1. NCBI lineage: Eukaryota > Fungi > Basidiomycota > Agaricomycetes > Polyporales > Meruliaceae > Phlebicolorata > Phlebicolorata brevispora. The sequence continues at coordinate 21,272 of JANHOG010000214.1, forward strand.
CAGGTAAGTGCCAAGCTGCATCGCACATCCCGGCGTGTTGAAGCTTTGCCTGCAGTCGTTCCATCCCCCGACCACGCTTACAGACTTCTATCGCTTCATTCGCATCGACTTCCATTCGCACTACGGAAGCGAATACTACTGTCCGTTGTCCCTATTGCGAGTCTATGGACTCACACATCTCGAGCATTGGAAGTGGGACCTCTGGGAAGCGGAGAGTAGGT
>JANHOG010000215.1:0-21452 GCA_027627325.1 Phlebia brevispora
TACAGCTCGATCGGTCTCACACCTTCGCTGCTCGTGTGTGTGAGATCTGGTTCCTTGGGGCAGTGTTTGGCCCTACAGACTTTCTCGATGCAGGCCTGCTTGCGATCCTGCTTGAGATGCTGCCGAACCTACGCGCGATGCATCTGATAAGGATGTCGCTGGTCAATGGCCCCTTGGAACTACCCACTGTAACTCGGAGGAGGCCCGCACAGTTGCCGAGGTACAAATACAAGCTCAAACAGCTTGATATGACTGTCGTATACGAGGCGACGGCGAGGCGGCTCGTGGATATGCTCAGCTTGTTTGCCGAAGTCGACAATCTGACACTCCGATGTGTCTTCACCGACACCGTGCATGCGACGGAGTTCGAAGAGCCCGCCGCAAAGGCATTAAATATCGGGACTACTCTTTGCAGAACGCTTGTCATTGATGGCCGTTACCCTATCTCGTACAGGATAGAGCCTGCGCTCTGTTACACTTTCCTCACGTCGCTGGAAGTCAAGTTCCCGAAACTACAAGACATACCTAGCGTATTCAACATGATTGTTGCCGCCGCACACTGTCTGGATAACCTCACTTTGCATCTTGATTCGCGAACACCTGCGTTAGGTATATGTGTCCATTGGCTTCTATGGGAGTTCGAAGTTGACATGAGATTTTTCTCCAGAGTGGAGAGATCTTGAACTCGTGTCATGGAAATCACTCCATCGTCTCAGCCTGATAGTGGAAGTCATGTCCGGAAGCCATCCGTTCTACTTCGGGCCCTTACCCACCTTGCTCTCGTACTTCCCGGACACAATTTCTCGCATCACGCTCACACTGGACGAATCCTGGTGGACAATTGACAGACTGGAAGATCTGGGGTGGAAGGACCTAGAAGCAGGATTACTACGCTTCGGTTCGCTGAAGGCTGTCACCATGCGGCTAACACCGTTCGCGGTGGACAGAGTACTCCCGCAGGTAGCGGCTCAAGAGATGCCTGCGCTAGCTGCGCGGGGTGTACTGATTTAGAGATATGCTCTCCCTCGTGATGCGGAGAACATGGTGTATACGAAGCGGATGCATGGCGTTGCATTTGTACCGCTATTCAGGTCGTTTTCCGAGGGCTCAACGCTGCGCTTTGCGATCCACTTCATGACTGTTACCTCTCGGCGTACATGCCGGCATTTACGACAGCATGCTGTGGGGCAGACGTTTGCTGGCCTCATCTTCGGCCGCCGTGGCACGGTGGAGCGTACCGAGCGGATACCCCCATTGACGGGCAAGATCTATTCTATTTGCGGTAATTCTCGAAAGGATTATGGGACTGCGTCTCGCTATTATCGTACGTGTAGACGTGGATATTGGATTCATGACCGACGGTTAGTACGCCTTCGATGGACGTGTCTGAGTTAACACTACACAAAGAACTAACCTGAGTATTTCGATCTTACCCAGAGCCTCTGTTACAACTCTATGGCAGTGCAGACTTGCTGCGCGGCAAGATGGTTTCCGTGGGACATGCTGCGGTCGAGTTTTGAGTAGTGGGAGCACAGCCAGCCACGCTTACATAAGCACGGGCCCCGCCTCTTTCCTGAAGTGGGCATGCACATGACGTCAAAAGGCGGCAGTTAGTTCTGTTGCAGCTCCTCTTGTCTCGTGTATTTTAGCCAGAGCAGCTCGCACGCAAAGTCTCACGACTCTTTATACCCATCCAGACTTTCCCTCTCAATCACCATGCCATTCCGCAAATCGTGTTCCTCGTCCAGGTCGTCAAGGGAATCTTCGTCGAGCTCAAGTTCGACCCCCTCGAGTATCACTTCTGCCACACCGTCGAGCATCGCCCCAAGTAGTACCGTGGCAACCACTGTCAACAACACTCCAGCTCCCTGCGACCCCAGTTCGAAAGAGGCCGGTCCTCAAACGAACAATGCACACAAAGAACCCGAGGATCAACTCACTGACCGAGACCCTGTTCTCAAGCGCCGAATCACCACAGGAATCATGCGCAGGTCGACTATCTTGCCTCCCCCAGAACCGCCCAAGCTCCACCAGGTTCCTCAGCGTTCGCCCTTTGGCGCGCTGCTTTCGCGCACGCTTCCTCATTACACAGGTCCTCATCCGGTAGGAGTGTGCGACATCGAGATCCCAGTACCGCGGCAGACGTTCGGGACGTTTAGACACAAGTCTATGCCTGACTCAGAGGCAGGGCTGGCGATGGATACAGTACTATTTTCCTTGTTCTACCCCTGCGAGCTTCCAGAAAAGCCGTCACCTGTTGTTTGGTTCCCCAAGTGAGCCCTCGTAGGATCTTTCCCCTGAACGATGAGCTAATCGCCGCAACAGACTCTCCCAAACTATAGATGGTTTCCTCAAAATGGCAAAACGTACACCAAATGTATGGTACCGCACACTTGCTTGTAAGCTTCCCCTCCCCTATTTTGCACAGCACGTCGCGTTGAATGCAAGCGCCTGTAGATCCATTGGCTGCTGCAGCGATACATGGTACGACGTTTCCGGCAGCAAAGGATGCACCGCTCGCCGTACCCCCATCGACACCGCCAGACTCATCGGCCATGCCTCATTCGTCGCACATCGCCACCCCAGAGGGCAATCGCTGGCCGCTCATGATATTCAGTCACGGCGTTGGGTGCTCGCGGCTCATGTACTCAGCATTCTGCGGCGAGATGGCAAGTCGTGGTTACATAGTCGCTGCGCTCGAGCACAGAGACGGCACTAGTCCCAGTTCCACGATTGCTGCCGCAGACGGGACAATGACGGTCGTAGACTGGGTGCAGTGGAGTGATCTATTGTGAGTGAAGTGCTCCGCATTTCAGGTCTTCCGACGCTGAAGCCATAACGTGCAGTTGGCCAGAATTAGATGAGCAACCAACGGACGATACCATACTTCGACACGAGCAGATCAAGTTCCGGTTGGCGGAAGTAGAGGCTGTCATAGATATTATGAAGAGGTGGAGTTCTGGAGAGCCACCCTTGTGCTATTCGGTCGACCCCCCTGATTTTGACTGGGAGCGTTGGCGGTTCGTAGATGCGAACCGTCCTGTTATGGCAGGGCACTCGCTTGGGGGTAGTGCTGCTGTGAGTCTCTGGAGTCTCATTGAGGGTGGACAAGATACTAATGGGCTATCAGTTGGCTGCATCATCAAGATTGTCAATAGGTTTTCGGTCCGTGGTAGTATTCGACCCAGCTACGCAACGTACGTGCGCACATTTGCTCAGGAAGTTAACCGCGCTTACTTTTTTGTTTCAGGTCTTGAACCATGGTCGTCGCCAGTCCCGCACCCACTATTGGTCGTCAACTCTGAGGAATTCACCATCGGCCGCGAGTTTGTCATCTTCACCGAACAGATAACGCGCACTGTGACGACGGAGATGCAGGTGTACTCAATCGGCGGCGCCACGCATCCGTCCTTCTCTGATGTGTTCCTCATATTGCCAACGGCGATCAACCGGCTGACGGGGCTGACCGCACCGGCGGCGAGCGTCATCGCGCGGGCGGTCCACGCTACGGAGCAGTTCCTTGCCGGCGAGGATGGCCATAGCGGACGGGTGAGCTTTGAGGAGATGTATCGCGATGAAGAGGAAAGGAGGCAGAAGATGCGGGTGGCTGCCGCGGAGAAGGCGTCCCAGAGGAGTAAACGCACTCTCGGTCTGAAGAAGAAGCGGAACTATTCACGCGAAGATGGGCAGGGGGTAGAGCTGAAGGAGAAGGGAAAGGGTGGCAAGTTATATAGACCGGTGGGTAAGCCTGGTCAGTTGGCGTTCCATCGACTGTGAGTGGTGGAGGGTAGAATGGTAGATGTTGCGTATCATTTACGACGGATGGACGGCTGCTGTGCCAATATGGGTGGACTGGCCAGGATTTGGACATTGCCCCTAGCATATCACGCAGATTATTCGCACTATTCCCTCAAGTATTACTGATACCCGGACATGATGTCTATATATTGCTTAGTTGATTCATGTATAAAAACAAAAACGATGCTCATAAATAGTATAATACAAGTCAAGTCTTACTCTGCAGGATTGGGCTTCAGATCAAGACAATGCTGTCTTGGGTCTCGATAGTGGTGCTCCGCGTGACATCCTGCCACTCGTCTAAATTCTGCAAGCGCTGCTTGAGGTTCGCCCGCAGGTCGTCCTCCGCGTCCTTGCCCAGGACTAACCACAGCGGAAACGGGCGGCCCGCAGCCCGCCCCTCGCCGCGGACGACGTCCGCAATGGCCTCCGCAGCCTTGACGGCGTCCCCGCCCTGTTTTCCCTCCTGCGCACGGAACCGCGCATTACCCAGCGTCCGCATGCCGTCGTAGTCGCGGATGGCATCGCCGTCGCCCGCGAGCGAGTTCTTGAACATGTTGGGGATCCCGGCCGTGCGGTGTGCGCCGGGCTGCACGAGGAGGACGCGGATGTTGAAGGGCGCGAGTTCGGTCGAGAGGCCCTCGCCGTAGGCTGATAAGGGGGGACATGAATAGCATTAGTGTGGGTGCATTCGAGAGAAGTGGGAGTCGGATGAGTGCGTACCGTGTACAGCGGCTTTTGACGCAGAGTACGCGCCTACAGAGAGGTATAAATTTAGGCTAGCTTCGGTGATTATTGCGACGGCAGTGCTCACCGGTCATCTACAGAATGAGAAAGATACGTCAGCGACTTCTTCACCATTGCGTAGGGAACAGAAGAACTTACCGGATGCTGAGTCTTCCACGCATGCCTACTCCCAACGATGACAATAGTTCCTGACTTCCTGTTCCTCATGTGCGGAAGGAATGCATTGTTCAAGTCGATCACGCCAAAGAAGTTGGCGGAAAACTGCTTCAGGAAACCCGAAGTCCTTGATACACATCAGCACTCTAATTCCCTTCTCGCCAGATGGTGAGAACGATGGGCGAGAAGAGGTAACTCACTTTGCTTCTTCGCAAATCCCTAGGCCCGCAAAACCCGCGTTATTGACGAGTACATCCACCTTGCCCCAGAAGTTAACAGCTTCTTGGGCCTTCTGCTGCAGGACTTCAGGTCCGCTGGTGACGTCCAGTTGAAGCACCCGGCAATTAGGTGACTCCAGATAGCGAATAGCGGGTAATGAGCGGGCGGTGGCGATTACACGATCGCCTCTTGCTAGTGCGGTCTGCACCAGGTGTAGACCAAAGCCAGAGGATGTGCCTGGCGGTGTATGTGATAAGCAATACTATAGCGAAGGCAAGGACTCATGGATCACCTGTGATGAACCAGACCTTCGGGTTCAAATTCAGAGTCACCATGGTGGGTCAAGAAGGATTGGCAATAACGTCGAATGGGTGAAGAAGCTGGTAGCTAGAACAGTATGGTCATATGCAAGTGTACTTATATATGGAAGCGAACGCATGGAATCAAGACAGCCTCGCAGATAGATAAGAAGCATTACACCATACGCGAGACGTCCTGCGCTAGCATCGGATCCGTGCAGACGGCGTCACGGTATTAGGGGTATCCACACAAAGCATGTTGTTAAACACCTCCGACGATTGTCACTGCTTTCATTCTCAAAAGCTGCATGGATCTTACCTGCCAGCAGAGCAGCATCCACGATCGACCCGCTCTACTCGGCCTGCGAGGCGCATTGTGAGCACCTAAGCGCCGAAGCCTCGGTGTGTCAGGATTGTCATTGCCCGCTGCCGCCCGTGTTTCAAATGACTGTCAGCGCCTTGAGCATTTTATTTAGAGCTCCAAACATACCTAGGATCCAGAATCCGACGTGTGCTTCTGAGAAGTTTGGCTCTCCGTGAACAGTAGTAGCCTGCACGTCACAATCGTGCGATGATCGCGCTCAAGTTGATCCTGCGTATGCTGGGAAAGGCTACTCTCCAAATAGAGTTACAGCATGCAAGAGGGGAAGAATGACGTTCTCAGTACTCGATGTCCAAATTTTCTCCGTGGCGCGGGGGAATGGGCTGAATGAGGAGAACGGAGGAATAGGGAAAGGTCGAACCATTGATCGTCCAATGGGGAAATTTGATTTATGCGGAGAGCGCTAAATCCACGAAGGAGAAGCCGCACCATATTTGGGCAAGTCTGTCTCCGTCCGAGTAGAGCAGCATGCAGCCTCTCCGTATCAGCACGGAGGCTTTTGCCTCCGGTTGAAGAGAAGCAGCTGATCTGTAAATGAGCTCATGCACTATTATATTGGCCAATGTGCCTTTCATCCATGGGTGTAATGCTATGATGTCTGCATCCGGGGTACATCGGTTGCATTCGAAAAGCGTTTTTCTCATAACAGATTATGCGTCATCCATGTCTAGCGCATTGACATGCCGATGCCATCGCGATCGCAACTTACGATGGTAGGTCCGAGTCATCTCTGTTATGTTCGACAAGACTCGGTGCTCAGCATTCAGAGGACGTCAAATGTCTTCTCGCTGTCGAATGTCTTTTCTCTGAGAATGCGTAATGTTTGGATGACTTATACACATTCTCTAAATAGAACGATTGTCACAGATCAGATCAACGAAAGAAGGACATCATTCTCTACCAGATTGTGACGAGGGGTCCCCACTGTGCAAATATGGTGTTTTTACGCGGCAGCTGGCAGGATCCAAAAGTAGATGAAGCAAAACACTTGCATCAGTGAGGTCACGGTCAATGTAGGCAAAAATACTGCAGTCGGGGATCACACGTCTATGTTGACCGTCTCCGATACCCAGATACCCGTCTTTATTAGACGTTGATAACAGCTCCAATACCAGGCAGGCTTCATACATCAAGGGCCTTGTCCATTTACATCAAGAACTTGAAGCGCAGGAGAAAGAATGAGTAAAATTGGCAAATAAGTCCACACATCTAAGTTGGCGAAAAGTGGTGCATACGTGTCATCGAAGAGTACTCGCGAAACCCACCGACACACGGCCGAGATCATGTGCTCTTATTTCCCCATGTCGCCTGCATCAGCTCCAACCCTGTATGAAGAGACCTACAGGGATTAACAGCGCGGTGTCCGAGATTGTAGGTTCCCGAAACCTAGGTTATTAGCTCGAAGAACAAGGTGACATTCTGTCAGGTCATTTTCCTGGTGAGCTGGTGAAATGGAGCTATCTGAGAGCGATGTCTTTTCCCCTCCGTTTCTAGCGGTGGCCCCAGAATGAACGTGTCGTACTAGCACAGTCACGTAGTAATATGTAGGGCTAAGGACGCACTGTATGTTATAGAGATCGTCTTCCGAGCTGCCAGGGATACTTGCACATTCTCCAGGGTGAATCAACTTTTTTGTCTGTATGCATACCCATTAGTCGCGCTCAGTGTCTTCTGCACAAGTGCGTCGGTACTAGTCAAGGGGTGGTGCAGCTGTTAGCGCCGCTCTCACTAGCGTGGGAATCATGAGGCTGATGGGAGGAGCGAACGCGCTTGAGCGACTTGACCTCGCGTTTCTTGAACACGTCCTTCCATCTTCCAGCTCTTCATGCACAAAATCTGATACCCGACGCAGTGTTTCCAACTCGCGCGAACGGCAGCGTTGACGAGCAGGCGTAGCTGATGATCCGGCTGAGCAGGCTCCCAGCCCAACTACCCAGGCTGCGACAATGTCCGAGAAAACCATATGTCCCGGTCAACATTCGTACTGGCACTCGACAAAAGTCCACAGATACTCGTGAAAAAGTCAACTACAACAATTCGTTCTCTTTCGATTCAACCCCAAGCACGGAACAACTCAGTTACCGGCGTGTAACGGCAAATGACCTGGAGAACTTGACATCGCCTCCTACGGAGGTCAGAATGCTCGTCCGGGACTTCATTGAGGATTCGCTCTATAATCCTAACTACGGGTACTTTCCAAGACAAGCCACCATTTTCACCGTGACCGATCCCATCGACTTCAACCGTCTGCGGGATTCTGTGGAGTTTCAGGAGGAGGTGGCCAAGCGGTATGAGACGTTTGACACAGATGTGGATGGACCCGGGAGGCAGGTGTGGCATACACCGACTGAGCTGTTCAAGGTGCGCCATACCACTGTGTCTGTCTGGTTCATGCGTTAAGGGCTAATAGCCCCTCACAGCCTTGGTACGGTCGTGCGATGGCGCAATGTTTAGTCTCGGAGTATCTTCTCAAGTATTTCCCGTATGAAGATTTCGTCGTGTACGAGATAGGTGCTGGGAATGGAACGCTTGCGAGAGACATCTTGGACTTCCTCCGTGACGAGCATCCGGATGTGTACGACCGCACCCGGTACAATATCATCGAAATCAGTGGGAACCTTGCGCAACTCCAGAGGAATCTGCTTCAGGAGACGCATCCCTGCGTGAAGGTCACACATAAGAGCATATTCCGCTGGGATACACTGGAGCCCGCACCGTGCTTCTTCATTGCGATGGAAGTCATCGTAAGTAAGCTACAAGGTTGATCGTGCAATACACTAAGTTATTTGTAGGATAACTTTGCCCATGACATGATACGATATGACATGAAGACCCTCGAGCCATACCAGGGCTTAGTGACAATTGACAAGGAGGGAGATTTTGGGATGTACTATACCCACGTGACGGACCCGCTCATATCATCGTTCCTCTCTCTCCGGCGGAGCCTGATGCATCCGCCTCCCATATCGCGATTGCTAAAACAGTCCCCCACCGTGCGGAAGCTGTACGCGTCTCTTCCGTTTGCGCCGAACCTCTCGCGTCCGGAGTTCATACCCACCCGCCTACTCACACTCCTCCGCACCCTCCGCCAGTTCTTCCCGCGCCACCGTCTGTTGCTCTCCGACTTCTCTTCGCTGCCAGACACGATCCCCGGTATCTGTGCGCCCGTAGTACAGACGCGCGTGCGCAACACGATGGTGCCGTGCAGCACTTTCCTCGTCAAGCAGGGCTACTTCGACATCTTCTTCCCAACGGACTTCGAGCGGCTGCGGGATATGTACGAGCATGTCCTCACGGAACCGACGCCACCAAGTAGCTTGGAAGACCCCAGAGTGTCGCCGCTGTCAACAAGCGTAGCTCCGTTGTCGGTCGGCGCGGACTTCTTCTCGTCGTACCAACCTTCGAACCGCCGTCTCCCGATTGATGGAGTCAAATCTTCAACCGGACTTCCTGTCGGGGAACGCAAGTCCAGTGTTTTTACGCACGCCGAGTTCGTGGAGACGTTTGCCGAAATGGAGCGGACACAAGTCAAAAGTGGAGAGAACCCGTTACTGGAGTTCTACCAGAATGTCAAGTTCTTGTTTTGAATGTTGCTGTCATAAAGATATACGTGGGATGTCATACCATGCTATCGGCTTTTGTGGAAAATAGTACCACCTCATGAGGAATTGATTGAAGGAATGTGTGCTGTAATTATGAAGTGGGACGATGCAGTACAATCTACACAGTCTCGTACATATAGGTACTACAAACAGTCCAAATATTTACACTGTTCCTGAAGGCAGTGTCCGGAAGCAATAATCATTGAAATACTGGGAGCAATGGTCATAATTAGGTGCTTGACTATTATCAGACCACTATACTCTTGGTCTTGTTGAAATGAGCGACAGTGGCTGCATCCAAATTGAGGTTCTCCTCCACAGTTGCGGGCGGGGTCAGTGCCAGCCACTGGGAGATATTCAATGAGTGTTATACAAAAGCATATCAAGGACTGGCGTACCTGATTCAAGCTGATGTCCGCATAGGTGTCTGGAGGACATGATAAATCAATTTTACGAATCTAGAACAATACCGGGAACATACCGGTCTTGAATATCTCCAAGAATCGGAGAGTGGTGTTCCCAGTATTTTCAAGGTAATGTCCGAAAAATGCAGGAACATAGCCTATTAAGTTTCGAATCAAAGTTGTGTCCGGACTAGGGGAAAAGGTCACTTACTGACGTCGCCCGCCTACGTATGCCGGTCAGTTATGCAGAACGCTCGAACGGCACGAGAAAGTACGTTACCTGATAGTCAAATGTGCGAGAATTCCCATCTGCTGCAAAAAGTGACATGCGACCCGTTCCCTCACTGAAACAATTGTGAACATCAAAGCGAAATGGGCAAGTGGAAGGGCGACTCACATGACAAAGCCCCACTCGTCCCGGTATCCGGGGTGCCACTGATCCACGATCAGCATACTAGAAGCCTGAAAAGATGAAGATCAAGGTAAAGCTCACGTGTAATTCCCTAAATTCGCGCTGTCAATAATATTCACCGATGATTTCTCCGTAACACGTACCTGATCGCGCCAGGCTCAATGGTCAACTCCGCCACAGCAATCGTCTGTGAAGCTTTGAAAGTGGTAGAATCCGCGATCTTGACAGTCCCGCCTGGAAGCTGGGTTACTGGGACCTTGGAGAACTCGAAGGTAAGAGGTTCAGGCATAGGCCCTTGGGGACTCTGTGGCGCATCGCTGTCGGGCAACGGCGGGTCTATACTCTTGTTCAGATCCGAAGGTCATACCATGATTATGATGCAGATGACGTACTTGACGGGAAGATGTACAGCTCTTTCGAAGGTATGTGATCGAAAGCAGAGATATCAACCTGGGCGTTCTTGGCCAAAACCTCCTTCGGAACGTGCGCCAGCCAATCGGACAACTGGACATGGAAACATTACGAGCGGTCAGGAGATCAAAATCGTAAAACACTAACTGAGAAGGTCGCATCTTCGTCGAAGGCTCCCGAATCGAGGACCTAATTGGAATCCATCAGAGGGCTGGCTACGCTAATTGAAGGGCTGAATATTACCAGAATGAACTCCGCGCCCTCCGGCAAAGCGTCCGTAGCTTGAAGAGAGTGGCCGACACCTGCTGGGAAGTACCACAAATCGCCTTCATTCTATATTGGACCCGAGTGAATACGTCCATATGGCCCACGATATCGGAACTTACTACTGTAGCGACGTAGTTCTGTCCGTTTGAATTTATGGCGGAAATCTGGACTGAACCCTGTAAGAAAGTTTGATGAGAGTGTGCACAGACGAAAATAGCTATTCTATTTACCTTCAAGACGTACGCCCACTGGATGAGTTGCCATAGTAGTTAGTTCCATATGGCGCAGCAGATAAGGTAAAGTTTACCTCTGCCGTCGAGTGCCAGTGAAGCTCCCTTAGCCAGAGTCAGCATATTTCGATCGCATGCTGAATAATGCTGCATACCTGATTGCGCCGGCTTCAAGACGCATATTGACACCCGCCATGGCTAAAAAATCAAGTCAGTTAAATATTCGACTGAAGGAGGGTGCTCCTCTTTACCGGTTGCCGCGGGCAGGTCATCCTCTAAATGCAGGTGAGATCGCATTTTTGGATAGAGACGAACGAGGACGCTTACGGTTCTGCTGTCTCGCCCAACCTCCCGTTTGAAGGCGGTTATGGCTCAGAGTGAAGGGCCACTTCGCGTTGCCGCTGCAGAAACATATCGTCCTATTAGTACGGAGTATTTCCCTCAACGATGGCGGACGTACACAGAACCAGAGTCCGTGGTCGGAGGTGCAAGTAGATCAGGGTTCTGCTGGGCGATAGCGGTATCTTGTGGAGCCAGTACCGGTGCCCCAAGGGAACCTCGTACAGGCTCAGGGTCTGCGGGGATATCCTGGGGGGTCCACAGTATGGCATTGGGATCATCGCTTGCGTACGGCACGGTCGGCGTTGTCTCAGGTGCAGACAAAACTGTGGACGGCTCGAGCGCAGATGAAACTACCGATGACGCCGGTGTAGACGAAGCTGAGGATGATACCGGTGTGGAGAAAGTTGGAGATGACGCCGGTACAGACGAAACAGAGGATGAAGCGAATGCAGACGAAATAGAGGAAATGAGTACAGACGAGTCTGAAGATGAAGGGAGTGCAGACGAAACAGAGGAGGAAATGAGCGCAGACGAATCTGAGGACGAAGAGAGTGCAGACGAGACTGAGGATGGCGCGGGTGCACCATCGCACAGTGCCAAGAAGAGGGAAATGATAGAGAAAGCCGTCAGAGACCGTTGAGTTCGCATTGTGTATGCTGCTCTTGCGGATTGAGACGTTATAGTTGGATGTTGGAGCTGAAGGCTTTTATATCTCCGGGGAAGCTGTAAGCATCCCATTTTCGGGCTAGTACCTCCTACAGGAATTTCTCCACTAAGCGGTTCCGGATGGCAATAGCTGTGTGAGACCTGCGTATGCGTCTCGCGCAGTTGGAATGCAATGACTACGGTAACCCATCGCGGGTGCCGGAAACCACAAAGGGTAGTCGTCATTGAGACTACCATCTCTCGAGTCAGAGGCAAGCGCACCTTGCCTCGAGATAGTAGTGCGTGTATGGTGACTTCGCAGCACCATCGCATCGGTATGGAATGCGTAGCGATCTCCAGACGGGATGTCGCAAGCTCCGCACTTTTGACATCGGCAGCCGTGGCGAATTTTTAAAGCTGTGTCAAAACCAGCATGTTCTAGTCCTGCAGCATGTGGAATGACGAATCCAGTTACAACAGTGAGTCCGTGCCGACATAAAGGGGCGCTTACCTTCTACTGTACCCGGATACTATAGCATTGCCTGTGCGTGTGCGAAACATTTATCGAGCTCACAAGATGATCTAGGGGAGGGCCGGGGCGGAAATGGACTCGCCGCCACCATCTTGCAATGTCATGGAGACGTTCGTCTTCAATCTATGTAGGCGCTGTGAGGGACAAATTGCCATGAACCTCATTCCAGCACACTCACCATATGGATGTGATCGCTCAGCTAAGCCTCATTGGGAAACGTGCTGAGGTGGATGCGCCAAACAAAGCACGACTGTGTGGGCATCGACATGGAGGAGTCCAAAAACGATAGTGACTGCGAACACTGCATGCTCTCTAAGCAACATCCACTTGACGGTGGATCATTAGATTGTACCTGCATTCGGTGGCCAACGCCGTAGTATCGGAAACTCCAAATTGGGAGAAATGTGCTGCGTGAACATATTGAACCTGTAAAACATCAGATGACGAGCCGTTCACAACAACGATGGCACAGACCTTCGTAATAGCCTTTTACCGCCTCCCTCCGGACCTGACAGAATGCGAGCGCCCTGGGTTGAGATGTTCACAAGCTGCGAAAATGACCCTGAGTGTCAATCCAAACCGAGTATCTCTATAGCATAGCCCTATCTACGCTGGCTACACAAAGTAGCCTTCTGTGAACATATAAGTGTACTACAGTGTGCTGTGTATCCTCGCAGTACGTCAGGGACAATCATTGTCAATGTTGGAATTGTGGCAAATCCGGCACCGGCAGTGGCGCATGGCTCAACTGAGAGTGTACAGGTACTGAGATTGACATGTCCAAGGGGCAACAATAGAGAATGGAGTGTTACATTACTCACTGGTAATACTCGGAAATAGGGATTCTGAATTCAGGTCCACTCTGGTATTCATGAGTGCGATCCATCAGTTTGTGGTCACAGTCAAGAGGGGAATGGTCTTCGGGGTCCGCTTCACCCGAGTTGATCACGCAGACCTATGACACCTTACTTCACTGCAGACGCCTTAGTCCTGCAGTCGCGGTAGAGCGATAATCTAAACTACTAGCAGTACGGCGTGCTAAATTAGTAGGACAGGCTATAGCCACAATGGAAGACATTCTCCCGGACAAGAACGAAGAGTACGGAACCAAGGAATATTGGTGAGTTGGCACTGTACATATCCCAGGCCCAGATATTCACCGACTGGAAGGAGCTAGGGATCACCGGTATAGTCAGTAAGTGCATCTGTCAACTTCACGTGAATCGCGGTTAAGTAAGTCAACGGTATAACTTGCTAGAGAACCAGAGAATAGTTCTTTCGACTGGTTCAAATCATACAGTGATGTTGCAGACATTTTTCGCCAACTTATTCCAGACAAGAACGCGAGAATCCTGATGCTGGGTTGCGGTAATTCTACACTTTCCGAAGATGCGAGTAGTATAACCTCTCCTTCATTCATGCTCAATCATATTGTTATTCTAGATGTACAACGACGGTTATAAAAACATCGTGAACGTCGACGTGAGTCTCTCTGCAATATTATTGGGCATTCATGCGAATCGTCGCTTAGTATTCAGCTATCCTGATCGAAAAAATGCGCAATAAATATGCCGACAAATCTGAAATGCAATGTGAGTTAGACTTCCTCGTAACACGGCTTCGTTTACCAAGACTTTGTGCATTGATAGGGCATGAGATGGATGTTCGGGAGCTCAAGTTCGATTCAGCCTCTTTCGATGTCGCCATAGATAAAGGAACCATGGATGCTATGATGACCGCTAAAGGCGATGTATGGGTATGTCATGTGTGCTGCATGCCGAGTGATCCTTCAACTTGTTTGTTTCCTACAGGATCCTCCGCAAGAAGTTGTTCAAAACTGTACACAGGAGGTAGACGAAGTACTTCGGTGAGATCAATTTATGTTTATCCTCCACCTAGTGTCCCACGACACAGTCTGATCACTTGTGTAGTGTGCTGCGCAAGGAGAGCCTCTTCTTATATCTTACTTTCGGCCAGCCACATTTCCGTCGACGCTATCTCACGCGGCCGGAGACAAAGCTCGAGATACGGGAGCTCGGGGATGCTTTCCATTATTACTTCTACATTGTAAGAACCTAAGACGATAGCTTGTGACAAAATGGACACAGGCACTTTTTTGAACCATCCTTTGCTGTGACCGGTGCGGTGCCTCCTGACTGTCCAATCAGCGCACCGTGTTTCAAAAAAAATTGATGCGTGATGGGACGGGTTTCGGCGCTTGGGCCACGGCGACCTCTTACATTGCTCTTCACCATCTCGCTGTTGTCTGGTACAACACCTGCTACACGCCAACCATGCATCCCGCTCTTTTGATAGACGAAGTCTTCCAAGTAATACTCGAGCATTGTGCAGACTGGCCGGCTGGCGACTATCGCTTCATGCTTTGCCAGCTTGCCCGATGCTGCAGGGCATGGCAAGATCCCGTCACGGATAGGCTGTGGAGGAGACTGGAAAGCTCAGAGCCGTTGCTTCGTTTGGTATCGCTCGGCGCTGAAACAGCTACCGATCCTGTGAGTTCACTTTATCTCGCAAGCTTCGCCTTCGCTCACATCGGCGCCGGCGTAGTGCCCATCTAGCGAGGCACGGGCGGAGTCACTTCTTTCCTTTAATCAATATGCTGCCAAGATAAAACACATTACATTCAACGTAGCAGCCCCCGAGTTGAACACGGTCTCGGGTGTCCTACTACCAAACTTGACATCCGCCGTGTTAGCTCGCGAAGGTTGTCTCAGCCCTGCGAAGTGGATCAGCTCGGATAAGTTGAAGGAACTCGAGATCGATATGCGGACGGCATCCGACTCTAAGTCAATTCGTCAACGGGCCGACAGCGTAGCCCTTGTCCTTTTCCAACATCCTCTGCAGGTTCACTTGCGAAAGCTTAAGATCAGAGGATGGATGACTCCGGTCCTCGAGCGCGCAGTCATGTCTCTTTCCTCGCTACGTAACTTGATCCTGCACACCGGGAAATCCCTCTCTGCACAGACGTTCGCCTTGCTGTCTTCCTTCCCCCATCTCGAGCAACTCAACGTGCACGCCAGCCATATCGACAGCGATGATTTTGTGGCCGCCCTTCCTTCATGTACTGCACCATTTCCTGCCCTAGAATCGCTTCGTATCCGCGGCCAGCGCTCTTTGTTCTGTGCAGTGCTGGACGCTATACCCAGGGGAAACCTCAGTTTCCTATATCTAGAGACGGAAGAACCTGAGCAAGGCTTTATCGCTTGGCGAGAAACCTTCGATCTCCTCGTCGCCAAGGCCTCCGATACCCTTATAGAATTTACATTAGACCAGATTTTAGAGCCGGAAGAGATGGAAGACAGCTTGGCTCAAGCCGAGTCCGATACCCGCCTCGCCATAGAGACGCTGCGACCCCTCAGCGGACCTGCGCACGCTTCGCCGGTTCACGATCGACGCGATGATACTCCCCGACTTCACGAACAAAGATATAGACCGCATCGCTTCCTGGTGGCCGCTACTCGAGCAGCTCAATCTCGGCACGCTTCCCGGCATGCAGGAACATGCCCAGCCGTGGATCCCCCAAAGTCACCCATTGCTGCGCTTACGACCCTCGCAAAGCGATGCCCCCACCTGCAGAGCTTGACACTACCTTTAGACATTTCTGTCGCGCCCTGCGACTCCACCAGCGATAAGGAGAAGGATGAGTGCCCGCAGCCCCAGCAGAACGCCTTGCGCAAGCTGTACGTCGGACATGCCGGAGTGTCCGACTGCATACCCGCATTCCTTCGAAGCGTTCTTCGCATCTATCCCAAGCTCCGAGATCTGGAATGTATCACTATGGAGAAGTCTGTATCCTTTGACGCACAGGCTTCTCTACAGGAACATGAGCTTCCGGAAGATCGCAGGGCAGGCACAGCGGATGAATCCGCGGACGGACAGTGAACAACGGAAGAGTCACTGGGCCGTTCGCGAATAATCAGTCCGGTATTGTATTGGAATCGTGGACCTTATTGCTCGTAGAATTAGAATTTCTGTCTGAGTTCGGAAAAAGTATGCTTATATCAATGACTGAATCTTCCTCCTAGATTGATGTTAGACCTCAATAGATTCTGAACCGTTAGGATGATGACCAGGTAGACAGTTTGTTTGTCCAGTTTAATATACACGGTTGTATTTTGTTTGCACCAGTAGAAGCACTTCAGCAGCCCATCTCGACAGTATCATACGGTCCGTCATGATCGGATTCGTCCCCGTCGAAAATATTAGGAACGTCGCCAACGATGCAGAGATCGCTCGTGTTATCTTGACCTACGCAGGGACGTCTGAATTCAGCAATGGCATAATCATGGCAGCCTGAGACATACCGGGGCACGCATCCCAAGCGTTAGAATCCTGAATGTGGAGCTCACCAGACGGGTGGTGGAAGCCAAGGAAACGACCAGGAACGATCTGCATTGTGCATTATAAGCGGCAATTTCATCAGACAGACGCTCCACGTACCGGGATAGGGTCCTCCTTGTTGTTGATACGATTAAACGAAGTTACATGCGCGTCAACATAGTCGGCAAAAGCCTGATTCCCAACCTATGTATGTCATGGCGTAAGCACTGATTGAGGCGAAGTGAATAAATCTTGAGCCCACCCTAGGCAAGCCATAAAGCACAGTTTTGAAGGTGACACCGGGGAGATGAAGGGGTAGGAAGACGGCGTCCAGCAGGGAAATTGCAGCGCCTGACATCGCAGTGTATCAGCATAAATATGACAGCCATCCCTCAAGTCAACTGTACGACAGACCCAGTGAGTGGCCGACCACGGTTACATGCTGCACGCCGAAACGAGAAATCGTAGTCTGGACGGCAGACAGGATATCGGACGCGGCACTAGTAACAGAAGAGGTGAGCTATACTTGGACGATGTTCCATGGTACGCTATAGCTTACGCAGACTGGGCATCTGCGAAACCCGAATGCACTTCCACGGAGGAGCTGATGCCAGGGAATAACGAAGAGTCCAAGTTGGTCATGAAGATATCTGCATCAGTTAGGAGAGGCAGGCTGCCAAGTACACAAATCAGTCATATACAACAGATTAACGAGCCGATGTACCCACAGCTCGCTGGTGTTCGTTCCCTGGTGGGCCACGATGACGGTCTCGAGGGTCGGGTCAAAGCCAACATACCCTGAATAGAAACTCAGTAACGCAACATCGTTGACCAACTGGTACATGAATGTACTGACAGAACTGGACGGAGTCACCATCACCGCCGGATGCCACGGGCTCGAACGTCGGGTTCGCCTGGCAGTTCGCACCACAGTCCCACGCGATCGTCTTGGACGGCAAACAATACGCCGTGCTCGCGTAGTGCGTGAACGGCCTGAAAGCGGTCACCGCACTCGTTGACAGAGTGGTGATACTCTGGCGTGCCTCGAGAGCGGGAGCGGCCTGCACCGCAACTGCAGTCACCAGGAGAGCGAGGCCAAAGGCAGCGACAGCCATGGCGTACTGTGCAGCAGATGAGGCGAGGGGCGAGAGACCGAGTGGGCTCGGAAGTCTGGCATGAGCAAGTCTGGATTAAATAGCCCCGGGCGGCATACCAACCCATGCGCGGAGAATGTACGAAAAGAGTGTGGTTCTTGATTAATTGCGAGGATTGTAGTAGCGAAGGTTGCTGCACCGCATGCTTTCTCTATCGATTTGTCTTCGCTCTCTCCCGGTAAGGATGCGGTGGGAAGGCATGTGCGTAGCCTGCACAATGTGGTCAGTCATGAATATTTGCACGTGTGAATACTTAGACATAACTCAACGATTCTGATTCTGCGACTATGAATGATCCGTCGTAGAAGCCGAGAACTAATTGTGATCCATACGTTTGGAATATGAGTGATTTATGCCAAGGATTGAAGCTAGTCTTGAGCGCTCAGATGATGGCAGGGGAAATGGCATACGCTCGATAGCCTCATGTTACAGACACGGTTGGAATGACGGATCCCGTTGCTGAACTTGTTTTTCAGCATTGCCCAGCGGGGAGAGAATGCGGAGGCAAGAACCCTCACGGATTTGCGGTCGCGACTCCGCGAAGCCTACAAAAGTCTGCGATCTGTCAATCTCGAGGTATCGGATCCCACAGGAAGTATCGTTCAAACGCCTCAATATAGACCCCTTGCCTTATCAGCTATGGTCAGGTTGAAGTGCTGGCTTTATTGCCCTGAGATTCAGCTACCAAACGTGCGCCGGATGTCTATCATGAGGTACCGGTATGATACCTGCGCACTGTACCTTGTGATGTAGTAGTGCACAATCCAAGATGAATAATCATGTGTCTCAGTGAAGTGACGAGCCGAGAAGAGATAGCACGCACGAGCATCATCTGAGATTCTCCTCGTCTTTCCAGAAATTCTACTTTCTGCTCGCGTACCTTGCGGTACCAAGACTGTTGCTGCTGCACATGTGCCGTTGTAAATTGTAAGCTCTGAGAACATATGGACTGATTCTTTGAAGGAAAGCCTATAATTCAGCACCCTCATCACTGCGCGCGCTTCTAGGCTTCTAGGTGCTCAGATTGGCAGTTAGACAGCAAGAGCGGTGTGTAGCATATGGTTGCTGTGTGCCAATAGACCAGTAAATGTAGCGTGTGAACGAGTGGATCTAACCTTCATGTCAGCTCTGCAGTTCGATCAACGAACGGATCCTGTAAGGTTAATCGAAGCATACAATATGTCATTCGCGTTTCGATCTCAACCGAGGGACCGAGACACATTGACTTGCTTCTGGGACATATTGCATGCACACGTTAAGATGGTATATACTATATGCCAGGGGTACTTCTGTAATATATGTCAATGAGGGCATCCCACACTGTCCAAACACATCACTTACCAAAAATTGTGTTTGTACACGTCCGTGGGACATATAGATCAACGAGTGCACATGTAGGACGAATGTCTCTGCGCGCGAAGTATGATTTCCATCCAGTGCATTCCATATGCGACCAGTAGTAATAGTACAAGAAGATAAAAGATCATACACACGTAACATTTGGTTTCACTGCCTGAGAGCTAAGAAGGTCTTGCCGTAGTACACGGCCGATACCGCGGAGGTAACTGTCAGAACAGCGGGAACAGGGCCCTTTGCGACTCTAGGCAAGGAAGAGAGCAGAAGAAGAGCAGACGCGCCTACAACCGCATTGTCAGTAAGAGTATACGCCACAAATCACCCAAATGCTCACCAAGTGCACCCTCAACGCCGTAACTCGTACCCTGTCGGATGCTCTCTGCGCTCCACAAATAGAGTAATCCAACGCTGTCGGCATCTCACACTGTCACACCAGTACAGCTTTGATTTATTGCTGAAACATACCCAACGCCTGCAACTAAAGAAGGGACACTGCGCGTGCGCGCGTATCCAGTTATGCCTCCGACGAGGCAAAGAGTGCCCATGAGATAAGCAGGGTAAGCAGACTGCACAACGTCGACTATAAGCTTCCGTAGGGCCTTCGCAAAGGCATTGCGCACCATTTCAGAGGAGTCAGGCTATCGCGTACGTGGAAGTAAGAGGAAGGAGCAGTGGTCGTGGGTACGTAGTCTCCGGCAAGCTTGACACGCTGATCGCAGAGCAATCCGCGCCTCACGTGAATGAGCGCTAACACGCTGACTACAATTGGTACAGACGCCGGTCCTCGGTCACTGCTTCAACGAGCTCGAGTGCACTCGACTGTGAGCACAACGAGAGCTTTTTTAGCCTCAAAAAAGTCAAGTGTTCTCATCACTGCCATTGTAATATCATTAGGTCAACTGGGTCCCAAACTTGTGACATTAGCGTCTTAGTTATGAGGACTTCTAGGGCATCATCCTGCCAAGACTCGTCCTCGGACAAGCCACGCCCAGTGATTGAAGGGCTGCGCGGAAACTGATTCATCATTCAAGGGCATGGCACAGGGTGATTACGTCAGGCATGGCCATATCCATATGAATTGTATGGTGTTTAAGACTCGCCGACAAGGATCTTGCGTGCAACTTTACGCTGCTTCCAGCCATACGCCGTCATGAGGCGTACAGACCTGTACCCCCTAATGGTGCATAACCTTGCTTTGTGGCCTTTGATGTGTACGGGTAATGCCAAGCCTGGTCGGCCTAGCTTGGTGGTCTAGCTTCCAGCGAAGTCACCAGAGGCCTCAATTGCGCATATGCACAGAGTATTAGCCTTGACAGAATGCGCTCAGTACGCTCACGTTTCAGGGTGTGCCTTGCGCCTGCGGCCTGCAACAGGACTTTTCGGCTTGTTCGCAGTCCTGTGGAATCAGCGATTCGAACCCGCAGAGAGACTCACCATCTGAAACCCGGCATAGTGGCAGTGAACGTAGCAACTGCTTGCGCGCGATAGGTACCCATTACACATAGCATCACCTGAAATGCAAAGAAGTACTCCGGGCCCGCATGCGCGAAAGGTCGGCAGACGGGAACGGGTAGGAACAAGCACATTCGGACATGCCGGCACGCCGAATCGCAACGTCCATCACATCTATCAAAATCGCTGTTTTCTGTTGAAAATCAGCCGGGAGCATGCGGGACACGCATCAACGACAGTAAGTGTCAAACACGACGTCGCATACCTGTCGCTGGGCAGCGCGGAGCCGACTGTCCTGAGCCGACACCCCTCGCGTTGCAGACGTTGAAGTGAGAAAGAGCGTTAATTCAGTATGCAGATAACAAGATCAATTATAACGGAGAACAGACAGCGTTCAACAATCTGCACAGCGCCCGGTTGCACAGCCCGGGCGTCCTCCATCAGTGCAAGGGAGGGGCGCAGCCCCCCAGATTACAACAAGAAATGAACAAAGGGGCTGACATGCAGCATGGGGGCCGGGTCTGTGCACGGCCAGGGCGGGGAGCGAGAGAGCCTTACGAAGGCTGGTAGACCCTGATTGATGAAATCATCCACTTCGCGTCTGGAAAGGTGGTACAATGTCAGCCCGAAATCATGATGAACAACGCAAGCGGCGGGTAGAGAGCGTGAACACGTACACTGGAAGTTCGCCGGGTCAAGCACGTAG
>JANHOG010000216.1:0-21422 GCA_027627325.1 Phlebia brevispora
AATTCTATAAATTTATATTCAAATTTAATAAAACTAGTGTATATGATATGTTAAACTGTAATATCTGATATAGAAACACTAGAAATATGTTAATAACATATGGTTTATGTTTTCTGAATGCTTAAAACATGTTTCAAATAGTGTTTGTTGAAATCATTTTTTGCTTAATTTTTAAAAATAAAACATTAAACTGTATTTGTAAATGTTTAAGCAATGCTATCTTTTATGCAAATTTATTTACATATTGTAAACATATATAGTAGACCACATAAACTATTTGTATAAATTTTAGTCAAGTCTATCCTTTTATACAAAGCAATCTTTTTTAAAAAACTGTAATGATCAAAACTGTTTCAATGCATTCTTGTACATAATAAATCCATATTTCAAGAACTACTAGTTCAAATATGGCAAATGTTGAACCAAACGATAGCCCATAACCTAGGCTACAAGTTGCATCTATATGTACCATATTTAACCTTGCCATTCTCATGCTACACATTAAACATTTCAAGTGTTGCAAACATTAAAACAGTTTTGTAAGTCACTATATGCAATACTGATATGTGGGCAAAGAATGTTTGAAGGCAGTACACATGTCATACAGTGGCCTGTAATGATTCAAATTGTCACAGACCTCCTATATACTCTTGTACCACTTGTATTTTTTTAGATTAGTAGATAGTGTGTGATATGCTCAAGCAAATGCTATTGACTAAATTTAATTGAAATAACTTGCATTAATGAGCATACTATAAACTGTTGGCAAGTGTTCATGTATCTTGTAGATGTATCTGTCTAATCAAACTATTGATATCACTATGTGTGCAGGCACTGAGTCAATAGTGCAGAAGCAAGTAAGGACTGATCACTAAATGCACAATGATAGAATACAATCAATAGACTGTAGAAACATTCTTGTGACTCAATATCAGTGTCACATAGACTCAAGCAAGTCAAGTTGCTTATGCATACAATGAAACTAAAGTGAACTTGTCAAAATCATGTTACGTCAACCAATTGTTCACTTGCAGTTTGCAAAATAATATCAAAGAGGAGTTTTTATACTCTTTATGCACATGAGTAAAGACAGTAAAACACTAAAAGAAGTGATCATCTTCTGAATTAAGCACCTGTGTTAACTCTGATAGGTATGCACTATTCTGAGTGGCTATCTGTGAGAGGGGTCTGCACAGAAAAAAACTAGATACATGAAGTTTATTTATATTATTTTAGAGATCATTTATTTTCCAATTATATTACATTTACCAATCCTAAAATTTGCTTATCAAACTTCTGAGTCATATGACAAATGCTTCATAATCTCAAACACTTGCTGTTAAACTTGACATAATATTAATATTGAGTAGGATTGACTAATAATTGACAGATAAGTCATTTCAGTATGTGAAATCTGTTTTGCTGCTTTATGAAACTTTTGAGAGCATGCTTGGCAAATTGTCAAATGTGAAATACAGTGACCTATAAAACTGTTGCAATGTTTGCAACACTTAAAAAAATTAGACTGTAACTTTTGAATGAGCACAGATAGGATTAAGGTCACATATATAGAAAGTAAAGCCTACTATATGACCTATTATTTAGTTCAAGATTTAGTCCAATGTATTAGTTTATTGTGGAGATATGTGTATTTCTTTCAGATGAGTGCATTGCAACAGTTTTGTGACTTTATATTACAACACTAATAATCTGTGTATAGCACTGTTATTTGAATAGATAAAATGACAGAAATATTTGTGTAGGTGAGTCTATATTGGAGTATGTTTCAAATAATTTTGTAGAGCAGCAGGGCAAATACTACAAGAGATAATCAGTAATATATAAATATATTTTGAATTTTAGAATATAATCAAAAATATATGAATAAATTATAGCCATCATGCTCCAAAAATTTTCATAATGTGTATGATGCATCAAGGAATGTATTTATATAAGTTTTATGATATATAAAGACATGCTTGAATTTTTTTGTCAGAATTTATAACCTTCTATTTTTCTAAAGTGTGTATTGCGCGCTGTCCTCATTATGCATAAAACATGTATTAGATCATGTATGATGCATGTCTAATACTATTTTAATTTAATCTAGTGCAGTGCAGCAGTGCAACTTATTATTTCACTGAATTATGTGTCATGTACTGCCTTCTTTTCTGCTTGAAACATGCATTAAATTATATGCAAAACATGTTTAATGCATGACAGTGCATGGCCTATAGTTAGTACAATTATAGGGAGCGGTATTTGTAAACAGTGTTTATGAAAAATGAAATAGAAAGTGCAGCTGGTGATAGTATGAAATAAAAGAACAGAATCCTGCTCTACATATGAGCAATAGCAACAAATCTTTCAAATATGAACTGTATTCAAATTAGGCTTCTGGCAGCTCAAACAAAAAGGGCAAGTAGTTTGATGAGGTTGAAAAATAAAGGGACATCTTCCTTTTTGGCAGTCAGATGTCCTATACAGACTCTAGACCATTCTACAAAGTAGACCAGAATTAAGTTTGCTGGCACAAGACTTCAATTCTTCTTTATTGACTTGTTAGTCTAAAATATCTCTTATTTATCTGCTTATGAAGCTATATGGCCTGCTACACAATGTGCATTTTTGCACCATTATAGAAGGTGATAGATCTATTTTATGATATTTTAAACTTTACAATATACTTATAATTTGTTTATAATTTATTCAGAATTTTTTGTACTTTCTCTGAGCTTCAATAAATATTTTAGAAATTTAGTTAAATTATTTATCATCTAGCATGGCAGAGGCTCGAACTCTGTTGCCTCAAAAAGCTGTGATCCACCATTGGACTGATTCCATCACGTATCTATGGCAATTTTCTGATATAGGCACTTTTTTCTTAACAAATCTACTAGTGAGGTGTTGGCGCCGAAGCTTCGGCGCCCAGCTGTCCGGTTCCCTGGGGTGGGACACTTTTCGCAGATGGCTGAATGAATTTTAAGTCATCCTCTGTGTACACGTAACCACCTATATTCCATTTGGTCGTGATCGAGGTTTGTAGGCTATCTATGGCTCTTTGGGCCACAGCATGTCCTTTCATGATAAGCGTGTGTTCATCGTGTATCCTGCGCGTTTTTTGCGGGGACTGCAATGCCGCCGGTTGTTGGGAGCTTCCTACCGAGTGGGTCGGTTCCGCAGTGATCACAAACCCTGCATCCAGGTACCGTTTCCATGTCTGCATTCGTGGCACTATCGCATTGGGGGTGTGCCTCATGGTGTCTGTACTTATGACTCCACGCTTGTTCAGTGTCAAAGTGGGGTATGTGCTAATCACAATATCTGGTCCTATGGCGTTCATGAGATGCGTGGACCAAACAGATGCCATCGGTAACAACGGGTTGTGATCAATTGAAGCAATTACTTCGACGAGTCTCTTGCCATTCACGCACAGGGCAACTTCCCCGAGGTTGTTTCCCCCTGGATAAGCATGAGCGAGTGTGGCATTGCATACGTCGACGTCGACACATGTGTACTCCTCGATATTCTTAAGGTGATGAAGCATGATCTGGTGAGCGTGAAGTGGAACGTAAAGTTGTAGTGCTTCCTTTGTGTGGGACCCTAAGTTTGGCCATAGTAATAGTTAAAGGGCAGGCCAACCAGAGTAGAATAGGTTGTAGTCTTTCATGACGGTCACGAACTGCCCAACATCATCGACAAACTGGGCCAGGATTATGTGTGACCGTCGCGTGAATTCATTAAAAGCTCTTTGTTCTGAGAGGTTGTGGGCTGCAACCATGTTCAACAGTACAGGACTAGATAACATATTCATCGTTGATGGGAGATTAAAGGGCACGTATTAACATTTATAGCGTACAGATATACAGTACAAGTTTGTCGAAACAGAGAGAAGATTGCTGACCCAGTGAATCACTGATACGTTCTGACTACACATTACGCAGTCATTTCGGAGGCAGACGGCGATACAAATAATTATAAAACTGATCGTTCAGCAGCCTGTAATTGCTCACAGGGCGCGAAAAGTAGTCGTGGACAGAGTGCAGTCCCGACCGCTCTGCAGCTGCGTGTTCGTTGGTGGCACGTGTTTTGTCATAGAGTGTGTTTCACTCCAAGAGTTTCACGCCGCAATCGATGCTGGCCAACAACGTTTGTGAGTGACAGGCACTCATAAAAGTTGCTTACTAAGCGTTACATACCAGTGTTGCACGGCTTCTACAAATTTATGTTGAACTAGGTCCATAGGGTCACTGTACGAATCCAGGAGCTGTGCATGCTCTGGGATGAGATAGTTGAACCCTTGCAGCTGCATAAATGGCTGTGGGGGGAGACTACGGACCGCGTAAGATTGCGCCACACAGTCATCACTGGAAGTCGCGTACGGTAAAGCCTCAGATGCAACGCCTACACCCATACTGGAGGCTATAGTATGTGTGTCATTGCTGTAGATGGTACTGGCGGCTTTAGTGATCTCTTGATTGCGTACGATGGCTATCTCTCCATTAGATAGTGCGTTCAAATGGATATCTTGTCTCGCAAGATCAACCATGATTAGAAACTGAGTTGGTGGCTGCGGGGAGCTGAGAGGTTGCTTAGACCGATTTGCAGATATTTATAGGAAGAGAACTTACATCATTGGAGGATAAGTTGACTCATGCATGGGTGGCACGCTTGTGGCTTCAGCGACATTGGCCGTGAACGTTGTCAGTGCGCCCGTACTTGGGTATGCGAGCGATGGCAGAGTAGACATGGGTGAGTATTGAGCATTGTACCCAGCATCGGCTGGAGGCTCCAGTGAACTAGGGAACAGGCATCGGTAGTGAGTGTAGGAAAGCAATGTGAAACTTACAGGTCTAGGCTTACAGCGGAAGTAGGCCAGTCCGCTCGTCCATTTAACACAGTGTTGGATGGAGCTATACACTGCATATCACTCGTGATCTGACCTGATCTGTCAAACAGTCGTCAGCAGCATTCTGTACCAAGTGAATATGAGAGCATGCTTACGGAGGGATATTTTGACCCAGGCTGGGCCAGACGGGCCCTGCATTGGGTACGATTACCAAAGGAGGAACCGCGCCCGCGACGTTATGAAATACGGAAGCAGCTACAGTGCCGGTGTCAAGTCCAGTGTTACCGATCGCGGTTGCACTAACATCAGAGGCGAGGAGGCGCTGACCGAGTGAAGGGAAAGTAGAAGGGGATAGCATCATGTGAGCTTCACCGAGTGAAGGGAGAGTGTCAAGTCCAGCGTTACCGATGGCGGTTGCACTAACATCAGAGGCGAGGAGGCGCTGACTGAGTGAAGGGAAAGTAGAAGGGGATAGCATCGTGTGATGCTCATTTCCGATGCCAAGTCCATCGGGTGGATCGAGGGCATCGTATGTAAGGGTTGAGCTGTGGTTCTGAAAATGGGCCGTAGGAGTGTATTCAATCATAGGTAGAAAGTCAGAGGGTCGTGGTTGGAGAGGCATTGAAGATTCGATGGCAACAGCCAATGAAGGAAGAGCTGGATTGAGACCCGCGTGCGATGCCAGTGGCAACTCCCTGTCTAAATTTGAATGCAGTATTCAGTATAGAGACGAGGGCAGACTCACGTTCTGTTCAGCCATGCATTGACTTTATCGTTAACGGCATATGTCCCAGGCTCATGGGCAAGTGGTTGATTCATTCTGTGCGCGTTTAGTGCAGGCACTGACAGTTTCGGGAAGACAGGTGCCACTCACACTTCTGAACCTGTTGGGACGCTGTCTGAGTTGACATGGAGCGCGTTTATGTCCAGGTCAATGTCGCTGCTCGTTCCATGTTGAGCCTTCAAGGTGTTATAGAAATGAGATAGTTATGTATACTCACGTCTTCTGGTCGTGTTCACCCTGCGAAGTAATGTGCTCTGTATTGATACTGGACACCGTCCCCGAGATATCTGCAAAGTTTGAACTAGTGCTGAGCATTTCTGGTAGAAGCCCCGGATCCTCAGGAACACTGAACAAGGGGAAAGGGCCAGATCGGCTAGTAGCCAGGTATCAGTGTCACACAGTAGGCGACAGGAGCAACTGGCATACTTTTCAGGCATCATGTTACTGTCAAGGAGCATGTCACTCTCCTCAAGCGCAGCAGGAAGCGGAGTTTGCACCGACGCGACGCTGAACTGCTCGTCATCGCCAGCTGACTCCAAATTGCTCGACACGTCGCCAAACGTGTCAGTGCTGCTCGATGTCTCTTCGGACAGCGCGATGTAAGTGGGGGCTAGTACGGTCTGCACGTCGGGAGCGCTGTGATAACTTCAGTTTGGATTTTTCACATTAAATGGGTTCGGGGTGGCTTACGTTAGGATCATTGGCATGTTTGCGACGTCGTGCATGCTGTTCGTCGGACCGTGCTCATGGTTTGCTTCTCTGCTGACCATAGCAGATTGTGAGGTGGATATAAGAATGGAAGTGAGTAACTTACGTGTCCATGCTGCTGAGCTCTTTCAACCGATTGGTATCTGCTTTGTGGACAACAGTGCGTCGATGGTGATCTTGGACGGTCTCGAACTTCACCTCGCGAGCGAGACTATGGGAGAACTCGTTACTCAGGACGCAGAGCATGTGGGGGATAACAAAGTACACGCACCGTCGGACTAGGGGCAATATGCGCCCCAGATCGCCGCTACGAAGATTGGGAATCCCCTTTCAGATATTGGGACTCAGTCGAAGGACGATGGCTTGCCCCTTGTAGTGGCGCACGTTGTTATTGTCCCTGTACCATGCCAAGTCCGGGTCGTAGAAGGCGAGGAACATGTCTCTCGGCGTTTTCAGGATCGTCGAGTAGATCGTCTTCAGCCCTCGAAACCACTGTTTCTCGTGCAGCTCAAGTTTACCGTGCATGGTGATGGCGTCGTAGACGATTTCGGCCCAGCCATTGTGCGAACGGCCTTGGAAATTGAGATCGACGTAGAAGGCTTTGGCTCGCCGGTGAGTGAGTTCTGCATCCATGTTGCGTGGGTGAGTCTATTAGCGTGCGCATGTTATAACCTGCATGGCTCACATTGAATTGGCTGAAGACTGAAAGACCTTGCGAGACTCCCGTTCGGTTGGTGTGCAACTAGTTTGGCGTGGAGTATGTGGAGTGTGATCTGACCACGGAGGCTAATTAGTTGCTTGACTGGTTAGCGCACGATTTCAGTTGACGCGCAAGCTACTCAGAAGCGCTCACAGCCAAGGTGCTATCCTTTGTACAGTCACACATTTCAGTGGAGAACAACATAGCAAGGTAGCAAGCAGTTGCCTGGGTTCGTTGCAGTGATGGTGGTAAGTTACATTGTGTACAATACGATTACATAAGATTAAAGTGAAGGCGTATGTGGCGTGGCTCAGCGTGCGATTGTGACTAGTGGTCATTAGCTGCATGTAAGCAAGGACGTTCATAGTAAACTGTCTTTGTAGTATAATTCAATTGGTTGATGTCGGGCAGTGATGGGTCTCCTTTTCTCGAGATGCTAATCAACTGCAGGCTTAGTGTATGCTCGACGGAGATCTCGGAGATTCTTATACTTTGGCGGCGGTCACGACTGCGTCCGCGTCCTGTCGGACCCCGGTAGGGCCATGGGGGGGCACGGATTGCTTTCCTGACGACAATGACACGTCCTTTGTGTATGATGTGCCCTGCAGGGTCAGCTTCGTATCTGAGGTCGTCCGTATAGAATATCAGGAAAGTTGTCAGCCCGACTTGTACTCAGTTATAATGGATGGCAGGCGGATTCCGCCCGAGCCAAGCGTATTTGTCGATGATGGTGTGTTTAGTATAGTCAGGATCCCAGTGGATGCTGAGCGGACTGTAGAAAGAAAGCGCAGGGTGTTGGAGATCCGCGTAGTATGCGCGAACCTGTACCTCCTTCATGGTGTGTGGAATTTGGTGCTGCACGCCTGCGTGACGTTGGAATAGTGGATTTATAGGGGCAAAATCGAGGACAATGTTTCGCGCGGTGTGATTGGGTGTGCTCCACATCGCGTGTGCATTTTCTGGACTGATTCGACATTTTCTAGCGTGATTCTAGCTTTTTCGGTCTGATTCAGTCGGGAAGTGAACCGCCTGCGAGAGGAATCGAACCGTTGACGCTCATCTGAAATTTACTACGTTGGACGCCCATGAGGTAAATAAGCTCAGTGGCATGAATCTAGCAGCCGGGTGTGGCAGTATGTCAGAAGCGGACAACAGCGAGTCCTACATAGCTTACACATTGACCGCGCCTATGAACCTCCACCGGTTCAGTGGGACATCCTATCTATGTTGCAACAATGAAATTAGCACATTCAGTTTATCAGGCAAAGTAGTAGATGTCCGACTCTGATGCGCTGAGGCGTGTATTCGCCCAAGAACTGTGAAGATTGCTGTGGAACCAAGACCAGAGGAAGTGACCGCAGCCAACAGTATTTTGAGAAGAATGTCCACTAGTAGGGAAAGTGAGTCGCTGAGGATCATGGTCATACAAAGACTAATATGTGGCAGAGTTACAGTTGCACAGGGACAGAGTCACAGCGAGGAAAACTATGCATCCAGCTCAACAGGCAAGTGTCGGTACACACCGTGTTATCGGTCATATGAATTAATATGTTACGAATACAGCTGCGATTGTATTGTGAAGTTTATGACGGCAGGCAACCGGCTGTGAGGAAAGAATTAAGACCGAAGATATGTCCTTATAGCATGTGCGTCGGTGATTTCGTAGAGGTAGAAATGGCGGTAAAAACATCGATTTTCCGGTGAACACAGAGTCTGGGTGGCATTTTTCGAATTGGAATGTATTTTTCTATTGCATAAATGTAGACAAGAACATACTTAGTATTATATCACTAATTATACGTGAAACGGTTCAGTAGGAAGTGGCGGTGGTACCTACACGCCGTAAAGGAGAGTGACTGTGCTGCCAATGAAAGTGACAACCTGGTCCTCCTCCTCACCACGACGTGTATCGTCTTCCAGGACTATGTTAAAATCTACAGCAACGAGGTCGCCTGTGGAGATGTCCTCCAGCATAGAGGGCACAGGATCTCCTTCACCTTTCACAGACCTGCACCCGTCTAGAACAGTGAACCCGGCTGTTAACTCCGTGTCCTAGAGAAGAAACTTAGTAGGTCGCAATAGGTCATGAGTGGATTTACGTACCTCGACATCCTTAGTGATACTAAGGAAGTGAGAGCTGCGGTCGTTGAGAACTAGCACTAGTGAGGAATCGTGCAAGTGCTCAATCTGCGGTGTTGACCGACGCACCTGATGCCTTTGGAGCGTAGAGAGAGACAAGGGACTGCAGCGCTCAAGTATGCTGTATGTCCGGGATGTTCAACTCGATATACTCTCCTGTATGAGGTCGCCGGTGATAGGGTCCTGTCTTCACCACCGATCCGACGGCGATGAAAGAGGCAGGAATATCGTCGCATGAAAGGGTTAGAACCCCACCGTCGTTCGTGTGCCAGTGCAGTGCCGACAACTCGGCATCTCGGGCCCAAAGGCACTTGTAAGTTCTATCTGGTTTGGCGATTAGAGCCATGGAACGATTCCTCTGATCGTGCTGAATTGGATCCTATATGAGGACAGGAGACAGTGACGTCATAATTTTTTTTGTGTGATTCAGTCTTGCTCGAACTGATCGGTACGGAGAACAACAGCTATGCACCAGTCGGACGTCGCGCTGCATGCCCAGGCACAGTTGTCGATTGGCTGGAGTTACAGTAGCAACTCTGAGTTGGAGACGTGGCCAAGATGCAGGAATATGGAGTCGAACATTGGTTATCAGGGCGCAGTCTCGAAATGATAGTCCGATCGATTCGCACGTATTGAAGTCAGAACAGGGCCAAAACCATGGTTAGTTATGCCCCGCATGCCATTTGTGTCAGGGCTTACCATGAGTCCCAGTCGAAGCGCGTTGTCGCGTACTTCTTTGATTTTGATAAAAACTGGCGGAGTGGGCTCGTAGGGATCAAGGCGGAGTATCGGGAGGGCTTGGATTGTTACGTGCTTGAGGAGACCGCTGAACATTTTGGTGGATATCCTGAGCTACGTTTAGAGAAGGTAACATGCAACTTGCTACAGGAATACACTTCATGGTGACTTAATAGCTGTACTCACAGGTCTATGTACATGATCACAAGAGAATATCAACATTTCTTATCTTGTATATGCCTGGTCTGGTCGGAAACGGGCGCGGGATGAAAAACATTCGCGGGGAAGCAATACTGATAAGGATCGAAGATCTGCATGAACCGATCAACGTGGAGGTTGAGGATCACAGACTGGGTGTAAAGGCAATTTGAATGTGAGCCTCGTGGCAGAAGGGTGTTAGTTGGTCTGACAGTTGTTCAGGTTGCTCAGCGTTCCCGCTGCTCACCGGCACAGGTGCAATTTAGAGCTCCCTTTGTTGTGTTACGAGTTGTGATATTTGTAATCATTTAGCATCACAATGCAATACAGCTACGTGTGACAGTCAGATGGGGTACACGATGGGAGTACGAACCACGTCAGGACGATGTAACTTTGTGGCGTAGACCATGGATGGTAATCTTTTCTCACGATTGTCTGGTTACTCGGGTATGAGGTAACCGTCTGTCCTGCGGAGAGTGGAAGTAACGCGCAAAGCGCAATGTGCATAATATTGGTGCCAGAATTGCTGGCAGAGTCCACTAAGGTACAGAAATTACATTATGTCTAGTATTATAGAGCAGGCGTAGATATTTCACTAAATATTATATTGGTGGGAAAGCTACAATTCAATGTTTTCGCCAGGACAGTCATGATTTACATAAGAGGACCCTGGAAATAGTAGGTAAATTGCATCCAATTTATATTCCATGCGCCAAGTTTTCCACGCCCGTGTCTTGTAGAATTGAACACGCTCTTCACCACGTTCAAGAGGCCACCGGTGAACGAATGCTTCCACGAGTACTAGGTCATGTGGTTGCAGGCTCTGTGAGTTGACCCTATTCATCTGCGCCTTCTGTCTTAGGCGGGTTGTCACGTTAAAACAATCTACAAAAGCTGAAACCTAAATACACGGTGTTCTACCGTCAGCGCGTTGTTTCGGTTAATAGGAGGTGCGTACCCTGCCATCGGGGATCGTGTTATTAGCAACCCATTTGCTGATCCAAAGTCCATCTTGAGAATCATCCTCCACTGCAAACATGTTAAGCGCGGATTATCAACTGATGGAATATACTCACGGCGGGGTGGCAAGCTATTGTTTCGAAGAACCCCATTCGCGGCATCGAGATCTGCTTGTAAGAGTGGCTTTAAGAGGAGTCCCGGCTTCCTGGCGTTACATTCTCCTTTACTAAAGTGTGGTAAGATCACTTCACCTATAAGCCAGACGACCACGGGCTTAGAGTCAATGTGCATGACATCGGAATGATCTTGTGGTGACTGCTTCGATGCCGGCCAGTATAGGTTGGTCACAGGCAGCTCATGGATGGCGTAGCACACGTTCTGTAGATTGTTGTACTGCAGAAAGTTGTTCAGCCGCTTCACAAGAGTGTCGTTAAAGTATGCGTAGTCAGTAAGTGTGATGAGCTGTAATGGCAGCGGTGAGCGTGGTGAGATGGAGAATTATTGAAGGTTTCACTACCTCTTGTACTTGTACATCTTCAGTCGTACAATTTTCAGATTCGGGTGCTGTCCGAGGTAAGCCGCCATCTTTTCCCGTCTGCAGGACTTCCTTGTTTTCGGGTGGGGCTATTTTACGTTCAACGTGGTCAGCATCGTGTGTCGGATTATTGTCGCTGTCGTCATCGTGGTGATCAGTGAGCGTAGCACTGCAGTCAAAGGATGGAAGAGGATCTTGCCCATTGGCACGCAGCAAGTTCTCATCCGAACTGCTCAAAATCCCCTATATGATTGAGTTTCGAAGGTTAAATATCCATGGCATTACTCACCGAATCTTCCGTACAGCCTGCGCCGTCGTCCGATTGAGTGTTGTCCGAGGAGTTCGGGTCTTCAAGCCTGCAAGGATAGTGATGCAGTTAGCGAAAAAACCTGGACTATTTCAATTAGATTACCGTGGTTTCTTAGGATCCGTGCTACAGATCTTGTCAACAGCGGTGCATTTTCCTGTTTGCTGTGCACGCTTTGGTGGCATGGTGATTGTGACGAAGGGCTGTAGTGCTGCTCAACTGTAGTCATCGCTGACCTTTATACTGTCTCCCAGTGATCGGTCGATTAACTAGCTCCACGGTTGTTGGGGTGAGAGACGGACTCACTGCAAGTATCCGATTGACCGTGCTCCGCGAGGTGTAAAAAAAATAGTGGCAGTGAATCTCTGGTGGAGTTGGCGATCGTTTGACGCAGTTGGTGAACGAGTTACGTTGATCAGGTTTGAATCTCGATCGGAAGATAAGTTTGGATTCTGGTCTCAATTTTGACAGTCAGTGTGCACATATGGCGTACCAGCGAAAGGTCGCGAGTTCTTCGTCCGTACCTGATGAGAGGACTGCGAATTGGTAGTGAAGTGAACCGCGGAAAGTGCCGCAGAGGCACTAAACGATGTTATGGAAATTGGTGCGCCGAATCGGAGTTATGTATTTTGGAAATCTGCAGAGAACGTATCTAGGGTTGTTGTGTGCACCAATTGAGAATGTAGCTGAATAGTGAAGTAGCATGCAATTCTCGGTAGAAAGAACACTTAATTTTCAAGTTGAAAAATCAATTACAATAGTGTATATAACACTAAACATGCCGATCTCCCGTTACAGTGCGCCAACTGCTTTTCGAACTCTGCGTATCGCCCCTCGTGGACGCATTGTGTTCCTGTTGTCATTCCATCGTGGTACCATACGTGGTCTTCTGTGTCTATATACCTACAAGTGAAGTGGGCATCTCCGATGTAGACTACACCTGTGAGTTTGTACGTATACATTCTATGGCCCAGTTGTCTGTACACCGTTCCAGTGATCTGTGTATAGTTGGCTACGCCATTTTCAAAAATGAGATCGAGCCCTACGAGCTCTGGTGGTCGTGCCTGCAGCTCGTTATCACGGTCACTGATTGGAACATGTTGTGCTATGAAGTGATTCAGTGCGGAGTCGGTGTGGAGCATGTGTCCGTTTCGTAGCATGTCTGGGAACTCGCGGCTGGGTGTATGAATGAATGACTTTCTCATCGACATCTCTGGCTGGGGCTGAGCAGAATTGCAGTCGGGTGCTGACGACCTTTTAGGGTGTGTTATAGCATTGAACACATGGTCTAGTGCGGTGAGCACTTGGCCCAACGGAAACTTCCCGGGGTCCTGGCGACTGAGGCGCATCCTGAGCGTATTCCTGACACTGGCGAGGCTCGTTCAGCCTTCCTTTATCTGAGCAAAACCATCCACAATTTTGGCCGCAATGTAAGCACCCGATTTGTTCATGTTACTGATTAAGTCTTTCTCAAGTTCTGCATTCCATAGGATGGTTAGAAGCACATCGTAAATGCAGCTCCAATTGCCCTCATCCCATGGTAGACCTTTAAGGGAGCTCACCGTAGTATTGACACGCTTAGATGGACGTCGGTCCACGCTGCTCGACTCTAACTCGCGTTTTCTAGTTTTGCGCCTACTCGATTTCTGAGACAAGTTTTCCCACTCAGTAATAGTACGCTCACAGCAGATTTCCTCTTCACTTTCGTCGCTCCAAGATCATGCAGGATGTGTGTTCGGTGGCATGTAGTATAGACCAAAAGTCTTCTGGTAATTCTGCACCAGTTCAGCACGAGTACTGCCAGTGATAGCTGCCGGCAATGTGCCGTGAAATCGGAGCTTGTTGATGTGGTCCATGATCTCCAACTCTCTCATCTCCCTTTTTAGATCCTTGGACAGTTCGCCTGTCAGCTTTTGTTTATCGAACAGTGCGAGAATGATCGTTCCGGCTAGAGTGGAGCTTCATGACAGGCACGTGTAAATTGCTTGGTGGTTCTTACAATGTCGAATATCTACAGGATTTACCGGTCTAGTCCATCCTTGCGAAGCAAAATCGGTCATTGCAAAGTTAGGCAAGATTGGTGCCTGGCGCCATGTGATCCAGATGCTGGTGTCATTGGGTAGAAGACAGTGTATGCGCTCGGTAGTGACAGGTACGGGAACCACGTTTAGAGGGAGGTCTGCGATGCTAATCTCGCGCGGCGGATCCTTCAACTGCAAGAATATCGTGTCAAGGACCTCGCGACTGTCTTCCAACATGTGTGCATCCCAGTCGTACACTGTAGCTTCCGCACCGTTTGTAACGCACAGCTTAGTGGCCTCGTTGGATTTCAGCATGACTGGAAGACCTCGGCAGAGACTGATTTTCCCAGGTACATGTTCTGTTGCAGACGGTGGCAACTCCCATAACAGTTTCCGCAGATTATCCGGCAAATCTGCCGATAAAGTGCGGACGCGGGCGGTTGCATCCTGATCCCGTATGTTCTGGGTCAATGATCTAGTATCTCTTGCCGTACTCATCTTGTCGATGCTGTAGAACTCATGCAGCCTCTCTCCATGGTGATACGCGAAACGAGGCACACAAAATTCGTTAATCGCATCTCGGTGCGCGTTTCAAGCGGTAAGTACAGAGGACGTTGAAAATGGCAGTGTAGCGAGTATAGTGGCATGTTGTCCTATGCTGATTGTTATAGCATCCAGAAGCCGGAAGTCATCGGAGTTGCATGCCTTTACACGTGCGTTTGTAAGGAGGGTCCAATATGCTATGTCTTCTGGTGACGCGCCGGTCTGCCACATATTTTCTCGAAGGATGACGTGAGTGTCAAACATGTGCCACAGTGCTTTTCCAAGTGCCTTTTTCTGACCATTCAACGTGAGCGCAGCGCTACGACCACTGACGGTGCTACTGTACAGTGACGCTTGTCCAGCACCCGGGGGTGGCAATTGGCCGAAATCACCAGATAGTACAACATTCTTGCTACCGAAAGGATCAAGCGGGGTGTCGAATGCATTGCTCAACTGCTCGCTGATTCGGTACATCGCAAGGCAAGATAGCATACTGACTTCATCGAGAAAAATTAAGTCTACGTGGGCGAGTCTTGTGCAGACCTTGGCCAACTTCGTAACAGATCTGGCCTGCTCATCCCGATTGAAGCCCAACATCGAGTGGTAAGTGGATCCTCCAATGATGGAAGCTGCAGCACCTGTTGGTGTGCACAGTTCTAATCGAGCTCCTTCTCCTCTTTCACAGAGAAAGTCGGTAACCGCTTTGATTACTTGCGATTTGCCAGTTCCACCCATCCCGCCGAGGTACATGCGCAACGGTCTATTGTGCACGCCCGACATATGAAATGCGATTTGTAAGAACGCTCGCTGTTGTTCTTCATTCAGTGAGAAACGTGCAATTATGTGATTGTATTGGCTAGGCAATTCGAATGGTGAATTTGCTCGGTAAGGTTGTGTAAACCTCTTCACGAATTGTGAGATCTGATCTGCTCTCATGACTGTCACCTCATTATCGGCACTGCTGGCTGTGTGGCATGTACGACCGCCGATTGGATTGGTCGTGTGTTCATTACATCGCTCATCAAGCGCTATGGCTCTGGCTCTTTGTAGTACTTCCCTCCACTGCGACGGCGATAAGCTCGGTATCGCGGGCGTATAAACCTGATACAGATCTTTTGGAAGGGGTTCAGTGAAGTTGGCTGATGAATCGTCGATAGCAGGGAGTCCCATCATGAAGTAGTGCATCTCAGCCATTTTCTTTCATAGCGCACCGGTCTCTCGTCCAATAATCTCACTGCTCTGCTCCAATAAATGTAAGATTTCTTCTTCATCTGCTGTGAAGTTGGCTGACGTACTGTTACTGTCTAGTTGCAGCGATTCCACAAGCTCCGCCCCTAACTGTTGAGCTAGCCATTGTGATCGTTCTTCGGCTTTCCGTTGCGCCGCAAAATCGTCTCGCGCATCGAGACATTCATACATCAAATTCATATTTGCCATCACTTGCAAGCTGTGCTTGGTGAAGCTGGTACTCGCGAACGCGTCCTCCCATGACTGATCGCGACCTTTAAGCTCGAGACTGCTCCTCCAACCAGTCAGTGCGAAGATCGTCATCATTGTCCGACAGTACTCTTCATGGTCACCTTTGTCACGCCTCGGCAATGTCCCACCTACAAAATTGAGCACGAGGGAGCGTGTGCACTTCAACAGGAAGACGACATGGGTATCGTGCAGTGGGTGGTCACTGATAAACTGTAGTGGCTGCTTCGCGTCCAGGTGAGTTGTACTTTCGTGCTCGTCGCTCTCACTGCCGCTATCGTTTTCATCGCATTCTTGCTCATAATTTAAGAATAGTTCCCGTCTCGCCTGGTGCATCTGCTTCCATATATCCGGAGTCAACTTGCGTACTTCCGTGAAACGGAGGTAGTCGTAAAGCGATATATGCTCCAGTTCACGCGGTCGGCATGTGTAATCGGAGATCTTCGAGAGCCCTATCAGAGCGCCCGTGTGGTTGCGCTTTACGACCAGTGCTTCATCATCGTCAGGTACCTCACTTTGGTCCTCTATCTCGGTCCACACAGCTCATACTTTTTGGACATAGGATAGCCATGGGAACACTTTAAAAAGGTGGTCTGTGTAATGGTCAGGGTATCTCAACAGGTGAGTACACAACATAGGCCCACCGATTTCCGTACGGGCTGTGAGGGCGTTGACCATCTTGCAGATTAATTTCTTTGCAGCATCTGCGGGACAAGGCGACTGAGCAATCACGTCTGCTTTGCATTCAAGGACATTCCGCACTGCTTCGAAAATGGTGTGCGTCTTTAAGGTCGATTTGATCATGTAATCAGTCACGTAGGTGACTACTGCTTTCGCTTGCGTTCCTGAAAGCAGACAAGTCACATCCGTATTGCAGCGCAAAAGGTACGTGACGATCGGTGCATAGAAGTTAATCCAAGGCTCCAGTTTTTTCAGGAATAGTGCGTCTGTTTCCTTTTCTACAAATGTTTCTGGGATAATAGGTCGTAGAAATCGCACCCGGCACTGCTTGAGCATGCCTTTCCGACAGCTGTCGAGGCATGGATCTCTCTTGTGCATGTGCTTGTTACACTGCAGAGCGATATCATCTGTCTCTAATAGTAATGCATGGTACCAGTCATCGACATCATCTGCGGTCGCATCTGAGCGTGGGGCTTTGAGCAGATGCAGGAGCGGGTTCTTGCTGTCAGTGATCTCGTTTCCCTCCCACTCGGTAGTCTCCTCCAGGTTGATCTCGGGCATTGACCGAGCCGTGACTGCCCGCGCTTGGACTTCGTGCATCGAACCTGTGGAAAACTGCCCTTGATGACAACTTTCAAGCCATGCAACTAGTTTTTCCTGGAAGGACCCCAAGTTCTCAGTCAGTCTTCGTCGAATTTCCGATGGGGTTGCAGAATTTGCCGTCCAGAGCAAGAGGTGTAGGTGCAACATGAGTCTACCCTGCACTTCCACAGTCCCGTAGTATGCTGAAGTCTTGCCAAATATGCCTGCTTCTTCATGTCCTGCACGAACGATGACGGATAGGAACGTGTGAACAAGGAAGTGGAAAAACTTCGCACATGCTACAGGGTTTGCAGCTATGGCCCGGAGCTGATCCTCGCGATGAGGTATCTTCAGCTGTATTGCATCTTCCTGAGACATTAATCCACACATCATCAGTGCTGTTAAGCTGTTGTGTTCAGCGGGTGAGAAAGTGATAAACCAGAAAGGTAGGCCCTTCTCATAGATTAACCCGCGAATCTCATTCCACTGATATTTCTTTTGCGTGTTCGAGATTGGTACGCGGCCGGCGACGACATCCATAAGGTGGAGTAGTTCCAAACATTTTTTCTCTCCTTCATTCTCTGCTTGGACGTATGAGCTAATCTTCGTCCGCTCGATTAAGGACGCTAATGTATCGACTTCAATATTGAGGATCTTCTCAGTGACATTTCGAAAATTCCCTCGATGCACTAATGTATACGCCCCATGAGAGCACTGTCGAATCTGCTCTTGATTGAACACCAGAAATGGAAAGTACTCGTCCACCTGGAATCGACGATCATAAAGTGACAGCAAATACTTGATGTGAGTGCGCATCGGAACTGCCCTCGATTGCAATTGGTTCTCGAATCCTCCTAGGCCGTATGGAAAGAGCCAAGGGAACAGCCCTGGATACAGACGTGGGTTATGGAACATGAACTCCAGCTCATCAGACGATCCGTAAGCCAGGAACCCTTTTCCTAGTCGCAAATGCTCCGCAGCTTTCAAGCGCAAGTCATTATAGCTCATGTCAGTATACTCTTCTACTGACATTCCATGGATGGCAAATTCGCACGGTCCTTGCTCCGTGCCTTTCTCGTTCTCTGTGTCAAAAACAGGCCTATTCTGCATCGGTTCCAATCCATCCTCAACACGATGCAGAACTGCCACAGGTGGGGTATTCTCGGGGTACGTCTTCAAGTTTTCTGGTGATAACTGGACATCGGCGTAATCGCGGTGATTTTCCTTTAGCCACTTGAGTGCGGTCCACACGACATTTCAGCGGACTAAGAATGGGGTACGTTCAAAGTCCTGTTTTGTAGGATCAGTGGCACCCGTAAATAAGATAACCAAACATTCATCCAGCTCTTCCCTTGGTGGTGGAAGAACACGTTGCAATTTTGCAACCGGTTGCACGAAAATGACTGCGTTAGCTTTCATTCTCCTCCGAACACCACCTATTCTAATCTCCGCTGTGCAAACATTGTGTCGATAGCGGGCAACAACCATTTTTTCTACAAAGTTGAGACATTTCAATTCTGCTGGTACTTCTCCTAGCTATAAACCGTTGGCCAATGCTAATCTTGGCAATTTCTTATCCTTTTTCAGTGAATTGAAGCAAGTTCCGCACACTGTTACCCTGGTCGTGTCACCGTCGTTATGAATGGCACATGCGCACAAGATTTCTTGAGTGCGGTCGCGTGAAATATGGTTGTCGGTGGCACGCTCGCAGTAGCTGTAAACAATTTCGAACGCAGGATCATTCAGACGTAGTTTTGTTGTCTCGTGCGGGAACATTGCTCGACCGCAAACCCCACAGGGAATTTGTACAACCACCTCAGGAGCTGTAGCGTCCACCCATTTGTGCACAAACCCTGCCAGGTCCCAACGATCATGCGGCTCTGGTGGGAACGTACTACGCTCATAAGAACGCTCAATGCTTGGCAAGTTTTGTTCACGTGGATGCCCAGCAACGGCGGGGGTTTGGATTGCAACCCTCCACCGGGATTGCTTTCCTATCGTGGATTGAAATACAGGCTGATCAAATTCGGCAAGTGTTCGCTGACATCTTGGTGAGCACACGTGCTCCCGTAGTCCATGTTGAAGCACTGCGATTGTCTGGCGAGGACCGGAGTAGTCCGTTTCGTGCAGCTCGTAGATCTTGCAAAGGTGATGCCTACTGCTGATTTTGATTAGAACCTCCAGTGGTATCTCGCATATCACCTTATACTGCGATATCGGGAGGTGGACATCGGGTTCGCTCACAACAGCGCTCAACGATACATGACTATCTGCGGCCAAGCCTTGTAATGTTCCCGCGTACAAGGGATGCGCAGCTAGCTCTTCGATAAGAATGGTATGTTTTGCTCCTCCACCATAACCCGCGCTGTCATCGCTGCCACTATTGTCATCCACAAATTCACCCTTCAGCATCCCGTCTGAGTGGCAGTGGGAGATTTGATGTTGTTGATACATATCTTCAGCCGTCACGTCCATCTCAGCAATGGGCAACTGAGCGCGCGAGCTGCACGCCGAACTGGTGCAGAGTTCCGACTGATAGTCAGAGTTGTCACTCACGGTCTGCAAGTCACACTCGTTGGCACTGCTGTCTGAAGAGCTGACAGATTGTAGTTCGGGTAACAGTTCGAGATCTGGACTGTTCGAATGAAGGTCGGAAGCGTCCATGTCGGTGTTGTTGCCAGTACGAGGACCGGACCGAGGTACTTATATGAGGTGCAGGGATGTTTACTGTGCGATCAATAACTACGCACGTTCTCAACTTACACTGAGCAATTCCGGGTAGTGTCCACGGTGATGCGATGAGTTAAAAAGTTATGCAGTCGGCGATTCGCCGTTGCAATGGTACTTTCGTGGTGCGAAGCAAGCGCTATCCTTCACGGAAGCAATCGTCCAATCGTGTGAAGTTGTTATGTCAGCATGGTGAGTGCGGATCTGCTTATAAGCATCGTACATTCCCCTTTGCGTCCTTCTGCTCATGGAGCTGCCGCTGGAGATACTTGACCTAATATTCAACGCAGTACATGATTCATTAGACTTGGTGCGTGCAGCACTAGTCTGTAGACGATGGCGCGATGCCTCTTATCACGTATTGTGGCAGCAACTCACTTTCATGCTGGGCTGGGAGTGCGACAATCTATGGCAAGTTCTACTGCGACTGCAAAGACCAGGAATCACGAAACAGCATGTACGCAAGCTTGTTATCGCTCGTGCACCAGATTACGTGTACGAGTGGCATTGGCCCTACGTCGATATGTGTTCCTTGGTTAGAATTCTCGATCTCATGCCATCAGTTCGAGAGGTACATATCGACGGCGGCATCTTGATACCCTGCATAATTCACAGAACTATCGAGGATCTAGATCCGTATGGACCAGAGGAGGACAACCATGTGTGTTCAGACTTTTGTGTTGACACAGTGGACACTCTTGCAATTGAAGCAATTGCG
The DNA here is from genome assembly GCA_027627325.1 of Phlebia brevispora. Classification (NCBI taxonomy): domain Eukaryota; kingdom Fungi; phylum Basidiomycota; class Agaricomycetes; order Polyporales; family Meruliaceae; genus Phlebicolorata; species Phlebicolorata brevispora. Next base: position 20,667 of record JANHOG010000216.1, read on the forward strand.
AGAGACGGCTATGGTGATCCGCTACAGATCATCGACATGTTTCCAACATTAAAGTGCTTAGGTCTCGGCGAGATCGTGTAAGTACAACCGTAACATCCCTGCCTCACATGTCATCCTGACTTGCTTCAGGTGAGATGTGCATCTGCATGATAGGTCCATCACGATGGAGAAGATCGCTTTCGCATGTACTCCACAACCTACGTGGACTCCCTCCATTGTGCGCGGTCTGCCGAACTGCACAAACTGCCAAAATGCAATCTGGGTGCGTATAGCAGACGATATGATACCGGCTCTCCACCAATTTTTATGGCAGAGTGCTGAAACGTTAAGCTCGTTTCACCTTAGAATACACCCTCAGTTCGAAGTCGACATCGCACTGTGGAGTTCCATTTCACTCGATTCCTGTTGCGCTCTCCGTGAATTGGGCATATCTGTCAATTTGACAGCTAGCAGTAGCGAGACTGGTTATACGCTAACGACTCGCGGTGATGCGCTGATTCATCTTATGCATCATCTACCTCCACATCTTCGCAAACTCCGGCTCTGCATGTATTTGAGCAGTTGGGATATTGAACAGCGCTCTTGGATATTGAAAACCATCCCATGGGATGACCTGCGTGAGGCTCTGGTATGGAACGATGATTTTAACATGTTGGAAATAGTATTTTACAATCGGTATTGGGAGTCTGACCAAGACTCGATGGACTGGGAACACATGCAGTTACTTGTACCAGACATGATCTACATCACTGAACA
>JANHOG010000217.1:0-21385 GCA_027627325.1 Phlebia brevispora
CCTCGAGGAGTGGAAGCTCTTCGACATCGCCGCCGCGCTCCCCCTGGCGCTCCAGCTCTCCCTGGCCCTATTCTTCCTCGGTCTCTGTCTCTTCATATCCGAGATCAACGCAACCGTCCGCACAACGAGTGCTCTACTCATCAGTGGGTGGGCAATGTTGTTTGCGTTCACGTTCCTCGCGCCTCTGGTGTCAGCCCGTTGCCCCTATAAAACAACCTTCGTGAAGTCCGCGTTTCGACGCGTCCGGCCTCAGGTTCGCGTGATCACCACTGTGATCATACAGCATTTTGTGGCCTGTGTACGACCCTGGACGCAACCTCTTTCATCTTGTATGCGTCGATTAGTGCGCAATAACTTATATTTCATGGCAACACTACTCTACAGCGGCGCCTATTGTGCCCTGTCCTGGGCTCAAAAATCTATTTGCTGGTCATTCAGGCTCTCACAGCGCTCATGTGATGCTGTGGCTGTTCTCTCCAAACGGGTTGTCAGGCGTGCCATAACAATGGTTCAGCCCATTGGTGGCCAGAATCGGGGATCGGGCGGGGTTCGACCAGAAGATGTGGATCATCATGATAGCGAGGATATCGATACGTTACTCGCTGGTTACGATATCATATCACCAGAGTTTGGCGTAGAGGAGGTTCTACTCGATCTCTACAGGAAGTGTCAGTTGGATGACCATACGACCAACATGGAGGAGAACGATGTCCGGGTCAGTGAAAGGAATGACGCCTTCATCTTCACAAATGTCGATGCTATCCTTCTGGACGATAGTCTACTCTCTGTCATGCAGAGAGCTCTACAGAGGCAACAACTATGCGGACGGGACGTACTTGGCTTCCTCCTCTCGGCTTTGAACAGCCGGCTCGACATTGGCGCAGGAGGGTACAATTCGGCCGAGAATGTCTTGTCCAAATTAACACAGCTTGCACCCTCCGCATATCACACTTTCATCGACATCCTCTGCGGCGCTGACCAGCATTATGATTCCACGCCAGACCTACTCAGTCTTGCCATTTTGCTGTCGCACGGGCGAAGTGACGTTCCAGAAAGCATGGCAGCCGCCTTCGCAACCTTCCTCGAGAACATTGCGCGTTCACAAGATCGCTGCCTGCTCCTGGCTCGCTACGTGATTTCTCCAGACAGGACCAGTGACGATTGGCAGGCCCTCGTCTTCTCCACGATGGGTGCCGCTTTCCGGATACTCGATTCGAACATTTTGAGACTTACGGTTCATTACGCTTATATTGATCGAAACACCGACCTATCCGCCGTCGCTCCATCAGGCATCCCAGATCCCAATTTTCCGTCCAACACATACCGCCATTTCCTAGATGAAGTCGCTCGCACCCACCAGGGTGGCAACGAAGTGAAGCCTAGGGTGACATTCCGCGTCCTAGACCAACTGCTCGACCTTGCCTTGTCTATTCTCCAACGTATTCTCGACGGGATAGTGACCGATCCTACACAGTTCCATGAATCAGAGGGTTTGGAGGTGAAGGAACTTCTCCAGTTTCTTCTCAACGCAATCCCTGTGATCGGGCAGATTGATTGGTTGTGGCGTTGGCTTGACAGGAAGCACGGCCAAATCGACGTAGTGATGGATCACTTCTTTGGCAGGCCCGCTCTCTTCTCGGTGTTCCTGGAGTGTCTCGAAACACATCGGGGCTTCTTTCCACAGGAGGCTCTCCTACCACTCTTGGAGAAGCCAGCACGGCGTGCGTCTCAATCTACGTCTGGTAAGTCCGGTCTCCTCTCACTAGGGATGCACATATTCATACCCCGATTGCCGTAGGTCCTGCAAATATTCTCTCAGCACTCACCACGTACTTCCAAGTCAGGCACGATGTCCACGTGCCTCCGACGGCCTACAAAACTCTCCTTTTATACCACCTGTACATAAAGTTCCACCACGGAGACCATGTCCAGCAGAGGAGAACATCGTCTCTTGTAATCAAGTGGTTGAGAGATGCACCCTCATCAGTGCCAACCTCTGTTACGGACAACATCCCAGGTTCACCCGATGACGAACGAATTGCTGTCGGTAATCTAGCAAACGAGATCCTCCGAGAAATCGACACACACTCTACGGGTGGATCATCGAACGACATTCTACAGCGCTACGCCCTTCAAGACCGGAATCACCGCTTTGAGCTGGAAAACACTCGTTATTATCAGTGGAGAGCACGATTCGACGTTGAGCGCGACGTATTCCCGGATGAGTTGGTTGCCTCGCTGTGCCGCTTCATCGACAACCCATCAGATCGGTGGGGCCATACTCTATGGCGTGTCAGGCGGTTGGGAGAAGTAGAGCGAGACAAGTCGCATCACGCTATCAGTACGCATAGCCTGAGGCCCGCGACCGCACTTGCTATCGACGCATCAGCGACGCAACGGAACGGCGGTAACGGTCAATCGCTCGACCTCGCTGGGATGCCGGATGCGCAGAGCGCAGGGTCTGAGGGACGGACTGAGTGGACAATCCATAGTGCCAACAGGAGAAGATTGTCGGGAATCAGATATGGACAGACTACGGAAGCAGGTCTCTGCAGACAGGGCGAACTCAGGACCTCGTAGACTAAGGATTTCTACAAGTACAAATCTACAAGTACAAATGTGAACGTAGTGTCTGTCTCTTAGCCCTAGACGGAAGTGATGGATCAGCTTCGCGAGGATTTGCAGTCTTGCCAAACAGGAAATAGAAGAAATTCAACGAGTGAATAACATCCGCAAGCACACAACCGATTAGTCCGCTGGTCAAAGCCGAGCTCTGGTAGCAACCGAGTTAGACGACTGGCCTAATGGCCCTGGCATCGTGCTGGAGACGAAGGGGTGGTGCTCCGCCAGAATCTTGCACAACCACTGCGCAACAAGAGCAGGCTTTTGTAGCACGACCTTGATATAAAAGCCTTCAGTATATCTTTTCTTCACTGACAACGTGAGGTTCACGTACCATGTGCCCCGTTCCCGGAACGAAAGTCACGGAGGCGAGCCTGTTGGCGCGGTTCATCTGGCGAATCCAATTCTTTGTGGGATGCGGCCTGCCAACACGCTCATTCATTTGTCTCGGAGAGCGCAGCTGATGGAGAGACGCACGTCATGAGATCATCGTATTCTCCGAACAGGATGTGGATCGGGACCTTCTCGCATAGCCTCTCGATTTCTTCCATGGCTGAGATGATAGTCTCGGCGGGTACGTTCAAGCTCCCAGCCTCCAGGTGTTTAGGGCACTTCAGCGTAAGTTGAGGGCTTCCGTCGTGTATGGGACGCAATCCGTGCTTCTGTTTGCAAGACAGCCGAAGACGTCAGCTCGCAACTTGAGTACCATAGTTTGAAGTATAGCATACGACAAGTAAATGGACCATAGCTTCATCCCACGTGTTCCAAGGAAAGCGTTTCGTGAAGTATGAGAATGCCTCCTGCGAGGAATTCCAGACGTCGCGACGCTTCATAGTGGCTTTGATCAGAATTTCAATGCCATGTTTCCAAGTGTTGGCGTCCTCTCGCGACACGGCGGAGCGAGAAAAAACGATCGGCTCTATGAGAATAATAGCCTCGTACGGTGGAGAGGGTCGAGGAGAGTAATGTTGCACTGAGCCTAAGCTGTTGCATTACAGACTCTGAGAGGCTGTTTAAAACAGGAAATTGGAACTTACCTCGCCAGAGCACCTCCTGAATTGCTGATACATACTACGCGGTGAAACGCCAAGCGTGTCTGGCAGAGAAAGGCTATGGCTTCGGCCCACGTTATCGAGACTGTAAATACCGCGATAAGGATCAGGCAGTAACTTCATGGTATCGGTACCACATACATAGAGATTCGCTCGTCCACTCAACGGAGGAATTCAGGAGAGCGGAATCGCCATGAGTCTGGCAGTCGAGCAGCCATACTTCTCTGATGAGAGGCGTTTTCTTGCGAGACGTTTCCCGACGCCGGAATAAACTATCTAAGACCGGCTCCCAGAACTCTTTGTCTGTTCGTTCAGTAATTGGTCAGGGCAATGACGATAAGATGTGTTCCATGCGGTACTTACGGGAACCAACGCCGTGAAGGAAAAGTAATGTCAACCCAGCAGTACTCGGAGAACAATGGTTTGGTCGATAGCACCGAGCAGCCATTTTCACGGGGACACCATTGACTACGCACGGTGTATGTATGACAACATCTGTGAACTCGCTGAACCACGTCGCCATGGAAGGTAACGGATGCTGCGCGGAGATCAGTGTGAAGCAGTGTAAGGAATCAAAGATAATAAGCTGGTGAATACGAGACGATATGTATGACATCGCTGGACCGTCGCCATCCAGTTTATGAGGGCAGGCATGAACGCTGCGGTCATCTAGTGATTCGCCGGTTGAGTATCCCATGACCTAGATTACAGGTAGTAGACGAGTTATCTACATAGATACACTCACAAGAGGAAGGATGTACAACTTACAGGGCAGGATCCATATTGCCCTATCTGATACTAGCTGGCTGTGACCGGCATGACATGTGCGAGATTAGGCACATCCTGAGCAGCATTGAGAGCGATCAATCTGACCCCCTTGCCCTGAAGTCAGAAGGCCTCAAGCGTGAATCCTCTCGCCCTCATAATCCTTGTGTAATAGACGTTCGCTGATACGATGGCCTATCATCAGGAGACATCTACCAGTGGAGAGAAAAGTCCAACGTCGAGTACAGTGTGTATCCCGATGAGCTGGGCACTCGTGTTGGCAAGTTGGCTGGGCACAGGACAGGTCTTCCTGGCAAAATGTGCTGGCGTACCGGGCGGTTTCAGGATCTCGCGCGCAAGGGCATGGACCACTCTAAGGACATCGACCGGTACGGCAGCCGCAGACACACCGTCTAGTCATCAGCAGGGAGGCGGTGATTCTCAAAGGCAAGGGTAAGAAGCGGAAGGACAGGTGACAGATATGCTACCAACCGCGAAGTTCGTACAAGCATAGCTCACGGCGCTCCCAGGAAGAACGCTGCTTGCTGGACCAACATTCATAACCGCAGCGACGACCGCGCTCGTGTGAGTTGGTGCACTTTGAGTCCAGCGGCGAGTGGTGAAGGAGTAGTCACGGGGTCGTCATGAATGGCAGATTGTTAACTGTACTGCCTCAGCCGCGAACGGCATCGTGCTTCACGCCCAACCCTAACCGTCTGATTCGCCAGCGCGTCCTACCAAGCGTATCTTCCATCCGATAAGAGACGCGAGCCAACACCGTAATGAGCTCGTCAGGGTAGAAACTGCGGCTGGGGTCAAATTGCACTGCCCAACGCTCGTACTGCGCATCTTCGATTTCCCGCTCTCTGTCAGTCAGTGAGACGGAGCGGGTGGAGGAGGGACGCCCGATGCGGAAGGCCTGTGTGCCTTCACGATCCTTGTCGTCCCTGTCTATAGCGCTAAGAATAATATATGCGCGTTGCTGTGTATGTGTCATCTCCTCCCTTAGATACGAGCGCAAATATCGGTCGGACTGTGCAGGGGGCTCGTGGGATGCCGCTTGCGATGTTTCGATGAGCCGAGCACCGCCCTCGACCATCTTGGCCACAGCGAGAGAAATCCTCCTCCATAGGATCCGGTCCTCCTCCGTGTTGTCCAAAGGGAGATCCAAGTAACTGAAGTAGAGACGTATCGCAGTAGACATCTTCAACCGTGGGCGCGGTGTCCGTTCCAAGTAGTCGGCCAGAATCGATAATGTAGTGTCTTTCTCCTCTCCTATACCGAAAATTAGATTTTGTATTAGAACATGCAGGATCGGCAGCGTAAAATTATGTAAACTTACTGAGCATTGATCGCAGTGACGATCCCCGCCAGAACATTCCCCACGTAGACGTGACGGAGTAGAACGCGTCTTGCCACGCCTCCAGACATTCCAGCAGCGGCATAAGCAGCAAAGGAGTTGTCCTGAACTTCTGGGCTACTTCATCCAGCCCGATGTCTTCTACACTCTGGGGAAGGCTGATGAAGACTGATGAAGGTAAATGTTCCGTCACGTAGAGCGCGCCGACGGCGAAAAGCAGCAAATCCTTCAAGTCCGATTCCATGGAGGCATCAAGCTTTGAAGCTTTGACAGCCGCGGGCAGGGTGACAAGGTCGTTAAGGATTGAGCAGGCTAGCCGAACAAGGACATGCAAGGTGTGGGATGTAACCAATGTTGCTCCCGAGTGCGCATTGGCCTCGCCATTGCCGTCGCTGGACCTAATTTGGTCCAATATCTGATTGTACGTGACGCCATAGCTCTCGGCATCCACAGTTTCATCATCCGAGACGTAACCCCAGTGCACCACGTCTCGAAATGCACTCGGACCTAGGGATTTGAGCGCATCCGTGAGGGTCATAAATACGAGTGACTGCCAGTGCTCCGTCGTCTTTCCCGGCGCGATGATATTCTTCGCGAATGTATGCCTCATATGTTTGTCTCGGAGGCACTGACGTAAGAGTGACGTGGCCGTCTCAGACAGATGCGCGCGGGGAGACGCAAGCGCAATAACGATTCGAATGGCATCGTCCAGCCAGGCCAAGCTACCGCGGGACCAGCTCTCCATCGCGGTGGCATTTGCCATCGCGGTCCGCAAGACGTCAGTAAGGATATCCGTCAACATGATGTATGCCGTAGACGACAGCTCTCCCGCGCCTTTCAGGAAGACGTGCGCAGAGTCTTTTCCATCCAGCTGTCGCCCAGCTGCTCGTGCAGCGCGTCCCACTCTCCGACGTGCAGCCCGCCTGCGAAGGCGATGTTCCGGTCTGTATTGACAGCTATGCGATCTGGCTGGTATGTTCGCAGGATAGCTCGGAGTTCCGGCCAGACTTGGCCCGTGTTATCGACCCATCGTATTGGGTTGGGATGTCCGGTCAGCGAAGAGCTGTTGGTGTGGAACAGGACTACGGTTCGTCGATGCGGGGCGAACTCTGTAGCGTCCTTGATAGACCACCAGATAGTGTCCTCGGCGTGTTCGCGTTGGCTCATCTATGTCGCGAGTATGGGCCACGTCCTTGGAGACTCATGAGGTACTCACGAGCCAAGCGTCCACACCGTACTTTTTCAATATGTCTGGTATACGAGCGACGCGTTCATCTCGCCATCTGTCGAGAATCTCTGCCTGTTCCCGCAGTGAAGGGAGCGTATAGTACGGTGCAGGCGCCTCGGGATGCAATTGTGCCAGTACAGTCAAAGAAAGGAAGGGGAGCGACCAGAATACAAGCCAGCGCATGCTGTGGGATAGCAAGTGGGTTCGTGTTGCGGATACTACTACAAAGTTTCCAATTTTTGATTTCTACAATATATTGCTGCGGTTTCACGCGCTTGGACGGCACGCTTCGCGGGATCCGGGAGATATGTATGATCTCATGCATGATACGGCACTGTCAAGGCCGTGCCCAGAAAAAACCTTGCTTGCCGAAGCTCACAGGGTCGCCTTGAGAATCTCAACAACCTTGTCGCCAATATCCTTCGTCTTGTGACTGCCTCCCAAGTCAGCCGTTCTCAGGCCCTCGCCGCCGATATCTCTGCTATCGAGCACCTTGCGCACGGCCTCTTCAATCGCTTTCGCAGGCTTATCCATGCCGAGGGAGTAGCGAAGCAGCATGGCTGCGCTGAGGATCGTGCCGATGGGGTTGGCAATTCCCTGACCCGCAATGTCGGGTGCAGAGCCATGAATAGGCTCATACAGACCAGGGGTTGTTTTGAACGTTAGTTCCGCGTAGTTCGCGACGGACGGTGCACCCGCGAGCGACGCTGAGGGAAGAAGTCCCAGGGAGCCTGGGATGACACTCGACTCGTCTGAGAGACTGTATCGCGTATGAGCCACCGACGTGTTTCGAATACTAATGGACACTTACATGTCTCCGAAGAGGTTCTCAGTCAGGATGACACCGTTCAGCTTCTTGGGGTTCGCCACGATGATCATGGACGCCGAGTCGACGAGCTGGTGATCCAGCTTGAGCTGTGGGTATTCGTTCTGCAGGGTCTCCGTTGCGACTTTCCTCCACAACCTCGAGCTGGCGAGGACGTTTGCCTTGTCGACGGAGTGGATGGGCAAGGGCGGGTCCGCAGCCAGAGCGATCTGAGCGGCAACCCGAGTGATACGCTGCACTTCAGAGACACTGTATGTCATGGTGTCCCAGGCAGCGTCCTCGTCAGGGCTGACACCGAGCTCCTTGCGAGTGCCGAAGTAGGCACCGCCAATAAGCTCACGGACGACGATGATGTTCACGCCCTGAGCAATGGCGGGCTTCAGGGGAGAGTGGGCCAAGAGACTCTCAGAGGCGAAGTTCGCTGGACGGATGTTGGCGTACAAGCCAAGAGCCTTGCGCAGAGAGAGCAGACCCTGCTCGGGGCGCACCTTGGCGTTGACGCCCCATTTCGGTCCACCGATCGCACCTAAGGAGCAGCTCAGCGTTCGATACTAGCATGTGCAACATACATAAGTACACACCCATCAGGATGGCATCTGCCTGCTGGCAGGCCTGGAGCGTCTCTTCTGTCAGGGCGATGCCGTACTTGTCGACGGCACAACCACCGAAATCGTAAGTCTCCAGCTTCAGTTCGACATCGCTGGAAGCCGCGGAGACTGTCTCGAGGACACGAACGGCCTCAGCAACGACCTCAGGGCCTGCAATCACTTATCAGTACGCGTTGGCTTGCATGTTTGGATGATCGACGTACCGATGCCATCTCCGGGCAGGACTACGATACGAAAGCTAGTAACCTGATCTCAGCGATTGCTGCACTGCGGCGATAAGTGGCGTCACTTACGTTTTCTTGGCCATTTTTACGCGACAGATTTCAGGGGGATAGGATGGGCCTGTTGGTAGTCTTATCTCAGTTTGCCTTTATACGCAACGCAAGTGAATAAATACCTGAGACGAGTCTGGGGAACTCGGATTGACTCGAGGTGACTAAACAGATAAGATCAAAATCGTCCAGATCAGATCAGAACTGCAAACACGTGTTTATCTTCTCAAAATTCACCTTGCCGCAGACGTTCATGGCATCCTCCACCAGCTCGAAACCTGCTTGCAAGAACCTCGTGCTCGATGCTGGGCCTTTACTTTCGTTGTCGCCACTGCGGGGTCTCGCAGAGACATACTACACTGTGCCCCAAGTCCTCGATGAGTTGAAAGACAAACGTGCTAGGGAACACTTCGAGAAACTTGGCCTGTCCGCTGGTGTCCGGATCCAGGTGCAAAGTCCTGATGCCCAATCTGTCGCCCATGGTTAGTCTGCAAGACATATCAGTCATATGCCAGTGCTGATGTTTTGCAGTGATACAGTTCGCTAAGAAGACGGGAGACTATGCCGTGCTCTCCACGGCCGATCTAGCTATATTGGCATTAACGTACTCACTCGAGGAGCAGGAGAAGAAACGTGCGCAGGATAGTGCAGGAGAAGTACGACATTTAACGTTCACATTTTGCTGTGTGTCTCATGTACTCATCCACAGGCATCCGCAGCTGCCCCTCCAAGTTCAGTTTCCAACGACACCCCGGAAGCGCACCCCGAGCCCGTGCCTGCAGATGAGGCGGAAGACGAGGAGCTTAGTGAAGCAGAAGAGCCGCCAGCATCAGACACTGCATCAGATACCAATAGCGCAGTTGATGAGGCAGAGCAGGAGCCTTTGGATGTAAAACTGCAACGCGTGGAGGAGTCGCACAGTGCACCTGCTGACGCTCAGGTATCAACTTCCTCAAGCGCACAGCCAACTCCAAACGAAGCCGAAGAAGCGCTCCTGTATGATGACCCTTCAGACGAAGAAGATGTAGAAGGCGAGTGGATAACGCCTTCCAATGTCGCCCTGCACAAATCGCGAGCGCTCCATCTACTTCCTGATGAAGCCGGAAAAGCGGGCAGGAAAGCGGAACAGATCAAAGCAGGGTGCATGACAGCAGACTTCGCGATGCAGAACGTGCTGCTGCAGATGGGATTGAGTCTGGTCAGCGTTGATGGAAAGAAGATTGAGCGTGTAAAGACGTGGGTCCTGCGGTGTCATGCATGCTTTAAGTACGCGTCATTGTTATCTCCATGAGCCCTCCGTAGACTGACCACCATCTTTCAGAATCTGCAAAGATTCATCACGCAAATTTTGCCCTTCCTGCGGCAACCCAACTCTTATCCGCGCGTCGGTCACATTGTCGTCACCCAATGCAGATAAATCAACACCGACCCTGCAGGTTCACCTCAAGAAGAACTTTCAGTTCAAGACTAGGGGTACAAAATACTCGATACCGGCGCCGAAGCCAGGTAACGCCAAAATGGGCGCCGGTGAGGGTCTCATCTTGCGAGAGGATCAGACTGCTTGGGTTCGCGCGAAGAAGATTGCAGATGGCAAGAGGGAGAGAGAAGAGAAGCGGATGTTGAGCGGTACCGCCAACAACAAGGGAGAGTCTGCGGGCGTGGTGATGGGTAGTTGGATGGATCCGGATTGGGTGCCGGAAATGCTCAGCGTCGGGGCGGGTGGTAAGGGACGAAGCATGCGGAGTAGCAGGATGGACGGCGATATGCCGGTCATTGGTTATGGTAGGAAAAATCCAAATGAGAGGCGGAGAAGGAAGTAGTAGTCGCGTGTTGCTATCATCTTCACATCATCTGTCTTTACTTGCGATGTTTATTTCTTAGCTGTACTGTTAGAGTTCCTTTATATCCGGTCTGTAAGAGGAATATTACACTAGTTTCAATCTGCACGACGAACGCTCGCATCGGTCTTAAGTTCCCAAGCTCCTGTTCATGAAACGTCTCTTCTGGAATGCCATCCACCATTTACTTGGTTTGCCGGTGCCATCTGCGTAGAGTCGCTCAATGAGGCGAGCAGCCAGTTCCTGCCGTACTTGGACCAGATATTGCCGCAGATATTCTTCGTTTAATTACTGTCAGCGCGATCCTTCAGGTGCTCGTGGGGGTATACACTTACCGGCATCCGACCTACTTCCTGGCGGCGCGTAATGCGCATTCAGAGCGAAGTTGGCATCGCCGGGGATGGGGAAGTTGTCCACAGCAAGCGTGTTCAGCAGCTTGCTCGCCTCAAGCTGGTTGGGCGCTGCGCGTGATGAACCTATCTTGGCAAGGCAGTCGGACACGAAGAGGATGAGGACGATGAGGAGGCGGTCGGCTGGGCCTTTGATCTCGAAGTTGCGGAAGAGTGAGTTGGCACGGAAGAGGTCCAGTGTCTCGTCGATGATATCGCCGCTGTTGGGGTCGGCTGCGAGATAAATTGTGAGAATTATAATCGCGTGCTGACGGTTATTGCAATACGCACCTAGCGGCGCTGGACCACGAATCTTCGTCTTAATGGGCAGGACAGCCATGTTGCCCACCTGACGGACATCGGGCTCCTCGTTAAGAGCAGAATGATAAGCCTATGCGCAGAGTAAGATGTCAGAGTGGGCGCGCACAACCTCAAAGCAAACAACTTACAGGCATGATGGTCGTTCGTCGTCAGACACTGAATGTTTCGTAGTGCTCGACGCTGGCGGCTGCGTCGGTGCTGCGATGCCAGCTCGGCAACTTCCAGTGATAGGCGCCTCCACGTGGGCGATAAATAGGGACAAACGTTGAGGTCACCTCCGTCAGAAAGTCTGCCGCCGGGAGCAGATTCTTGGCAGTTTATATGATTGTGGAGCAGTGTGCCGGGGAGACGGTGACAGGCACGCTTGGTTGAACCACAACGCCCACGAAAACGCTTTGCGAAAATGTCGCAGCAAGGAAATGGTTTGGATACTGAAGACCAGGCTTCCGTGCAATCAGTTCGCTCTATTCAGCCCTCACCGGATACCCTGACGAGTATGTACTTTTTGAATTGGATCTTGTGACAGTTTGAGCAGAGTTTGAACACTACATTTCTCAGAGCTTGTAAGGCGGATCAGGACGCTCACGTTGACCTTGCTTCCCGTGGAAGTGCCGGTAGACTCCATTAGTGACCCGACAAGCAGAGTAATCACTCCTCAGGTGGTTAAAGCATATATCGCGGCTGCGGGGGATCTTGTCGAGGCGGTAAGACGTCTGTCACGCGACCAGATCTCTCATGCTAATTGCACTCTTGTCTCAGCTTCCATACTGTCTTTTGAGGGCTCGCAAGGAGTTCATGTGGGATGCCAATCACAATCCTGCCGATTACGAAGAAAATATTGGGCGAGGTGCGATACTTCGCGCTTCGTGTATGCATGGACTCTGAACTTCTATATAGCCACTGCCTGCGAGGTTTTAGCCCGAAGAGTTATCCACGTCTCTCCTGCCGACAGGATTGCGACTATGATGTCGACGCGCTTTACTCACAGAGAGCTTGACGGGGACGCGAGCGATAAAACCAGTGCCCTCGAAATGGCTATTGATTCACATTGGTAAGTTCGTCTATCCCTGGGGCGTCGCATCTTCTATGACGTACCGGCAGTACCATATTCCTGTCTTCGACGGAGGCACAGGAAGGTATGCACGCTTTTGTTACTTCTTTGTCGTCCGTCCTAACACCAAGCAGTGGTGAACGATTTATGGAAGGGGAATATCATTCAGAAACACAACGAAGATCATGATCTTGACTGTGAGTCTAGGCGGTGCGCAACCTATGTTTCCTGACTGACTGAGATGTCTATTAGTCGTATTCTACCGAGAAACCTTGGCCGAAGGCTTTTGGAACCATATGGATCCATCTCGATTAGCCGTCCCGAGGTCGGGTACTATAACTTAGCATCCCTTCACCAACTGACACGACATAGACACCAAAATATTTTCCGCATCATAGTCTGGATATTCTTCTTGTTTGTATACTCACAGGCCGGTAGGTTTATGCCGTGAACCTAAACTCTCGGAGAACTAATTTCTGCTGCGAAGTCCGAGAACCGCTGGACAGGCTGGATCCGAACCACGAAGACTTGGATTTCTGGGAGATCATAATGTACATATTGGCATTGTCTTTTGCTTTCGAAGGTGGGTAACATCCTGTCTGAGTTGTGTATACAGGGTTTGCTGATTCTGCGTCAAAGACGTACAAAAGGTGAATGCTGAGATCGTACAGACATCATAAAGCGTCACTAACGAAATTCAGATCTCCAAACTGCTGATGTTCGTTTCATGGCGAGCACTGGGTTTTTGGAACTTTGTATCTTTCGCCATAGATGCCCTTCTAGTTGCTGCATTTACACTGCGCATTATGGGCATAGCCTCGCACGATCCTACGAACAGCACCAACTTACGGATAAGGAGCTTCCAAAGCCTCAGTTTTGTCGCGCCTTTGATATGGTACGTTTGACTCCTTCTTTGGTGAAAGTCTTCTAAATTACCCACCAGGATGAGTAGGTGCCCTTTCTATTTGGCCATCTAGCCTGACTCACAACCCTTACAGAGGTCATACCCATTTTCGACGGATTCAAGTATGTCTTCAGTCTTCAGATGCGTATCTCCGTATTGACTGCTCTCAAAAATAGATACGTCGGCACGATGCAAATTTGCGTAGCCCGGATGCTACAAGAGTCTGGCATATTCTTCTCGGTGCGTGCTCAACCTAGCAATAGAGGAGCAAGAACTGAAACTGTCTTAGCTTCTGGCGTTGTTGAGTATAGGATTCATACAGGGCATGTATGCTCTCGATGCTGCCGATGGGCATACAGACTATCCTCACGAAGTCATCAACCTGCTTATACAAGCGCTGCTTCAGTACGTTTCGGCAGCTGGCGAGCGAGTAATATCTGACATTTCATTCAGGGCTCCGGACTATAGTCGTTGGGAAGGATGGGCACCAGGATTGTTCCTGTACTACATGTAAGTGGCGCAGTATGGCCCGTATCGCAGGCGTTAAGGTCTTGCTCTCCAGGTGGAACGTGGCGACAGTCGTTATTTTGCTGAATATCCTCATTTCCTTGTTCTCGTCGGCTTATGACGATGTGAGCCCTATGAGCATCCTATTCACATTGATTTGCATGTTGACGTCCTGCCGCAGGTTGTTGAGGACGCAGCCGCCGAATATCTCGCATACTTTGCTGATAAAACTGTCAGCATGATCCGCGCTCCCGATGAATACCTATACCCTGCACCGTTCAGTCTGATCGAATTTCTCTTGATTGCACCGACAGAGTGCGTCTCCATAGTTGCTCATTGACATGCTTTCTCATTGGTCGAATAGGTACTTCGTGAGCAAAGAGACTTATCGCCAGGTTGGTCCGGTTTCTCCTTGTTGTCGCTTCCGAGTCTCCGCTCACCCTGCATTCGCTATCCGTTTCAGTTCAACCGCATCGTCATGTCGGTCTTGTTCTTCATACCGCTCCTGGTAATTGGCATCTATGAGACCGAGCTCGATCCTTCCAAGAATAAATGGGTCAAGGACTGGTTGTCCCATCCAGATCAGGGTTTGGACGATGCACCAGAGGCCCGCGATCCTGTGGTCGACGGCGAGGACGGAGAGAGGGGGCTCAAGATCAGTACAATATCCTTTGACGATCTTGTTAAGGTGTTTCCTGATACCACGCACGTGCGTACTCTGTTCTACGCCTATAGAGGAGCACTATCTAACTGTTCTGCAGTCAAGCGAAGCTGTCATGCTACGCGAGATTGGCGAGCTGAAGAAACAGATACAAGAACTCAAGGAATTGATTTTGGAGAAGCAGGGCAGTTAGCGCACAAGCGCTGCTCAGTTATGATCTATACGACATCATGACCTTTGGAATATGGATGATGCCAGATGAATATTTTTGGGACGGCCAAACGTCAAGTAGTATAAGGGTATATGGTTACAGGTTATAGCTACACGATCGTGAATGAACAAAGCTGGAATAATATCACGGGTTGATGCTACATTGGCTTTGGAACTTAGGACTCCATATGACGACCTTCAGGGTCTTTCACAAGCTTCACGAGCGACTCCATTCCTTTGACGAAGTGCGGTCGAATCTCATTGATTTCCATTGAGGATAGATTGGGCAACTGAAAAGGTGAGACCAGCGCGGGCACAGGGATTGAGGAAGGGACATACACTAAGTTCGCTATGGTCTAGCTTGGTCAATCCCTCTCTGCTTTTCGCTTGCCGCGCCTCTCGAATATCTTTCAGCAGGGAGCGTATCTTGTCTGCATTCTGGAAATCGTCAGAGGCACTTATACCGATATATGCAGTTAGATTATCATCATGGATTTTACGATCAACGGAGCTTACACGTCAAGCAGTACTTTGGCGATTTCCGCGAAACGAAAGGGCATTGCGCTGAATTCGGGGTATGTTGTCTCTCGGCTAAGCCTATCCTGTAGATATTCTACACCACGTTCATCAGAAGAGAGTCGCGCAGACATGAGCGTCTGCATACCAATATTGAGCCATGAAGGCGGGACGATATGGCATTTCTTCTTGAGCTTGAGATTTGTCGCAATCCATATCGGCACTTTGCATCTAGCTGGTGGACGCAATGGTCCATATGCTCCCTTAAGATATAATATCGTTAGAAATCACGTAGCTCGGATGCAAGACGAGGATGTACTCATTACAGAGATGAAGGCCGTTTTCTCCATCGCGACCAGAGGAATGATCTCCACAAGTTGCTCGCAAGCAATGAGTTCTAGCTCGGAAGGCATCACGGATACCATGAGTGACTGTGGCAATGCCATTGTGCTGTAGCCAGAACGAGTAAATAATTCAGGGATTAGCAGGGCGTTGTCGACGCGAATCGCCTGCTTCAAAGTCGCGGTCGCGGTGGAGGCGAGTATACACAATACACGGCGCTTAGATGAATTTAAATGACACCGTCACGTGCGCGGACGCGTCGGGCTGTTTCCCACGGTTCGGTTAGTCGCGTTCTCCGATCGTCTCGTCGTTCACGCGCACACCTCCTTCAGCTCGAACTTCAAGGGCTCCCTGCACCCAGTAGCGAGGGTAGGAAGATACCCCATACGCATACTTACAATCGTTTTATCTCAGGTTCCTCCACTCTTTTTTTCACGGCGTTCTTTCGCAGGAAACCAGTGCATAAGCACCCTCGTACTCCAGATGCTCGGCAGCAGAACCAAACAAGTCTTTGCCTACGGCCGCAGAGGCCACCGAATCGTGAATGTAACGGATGAACGCCAGGAGAAACTTTCGGGAGAGCCCCCCTCTTTCCCCAAAAGCAGACCTGAATGGAAGAGTCGAGCTGAAAATGTACCTCGCCAGCTCTCTACTACTAGAACGAAAGACGCAGTTGTATCATCTGACTCGGAGTCCTCTTACATAGACTCCTCTGACTCAGAATCATCTGTTGATCTCAAAGTGAAGAAACCTGCCGTCAGAAAGCCTGAGGCGGCTCAGAGGATCTCTAAGGGGAGCCGCCGCTCGTCTGTTCGGAAACCACTCTCAGCAGTCTCTGCAAATCTTCCAAGTCCCCGCACCACGACATCTCCCGTGTATGTTTCTAAGAAGCGCAAAACGATAAACAAAGCAAATCCAATGAAATCGCTCAAATCCTCCTCGCCTGTAGTCGAGATGGACATCGTAGTATTCGACGACCGTGGTCATAAGATCAGCCAGGAGAGAAGAGTTTCGCGGACAAACGTTCAGTCGAACTCTGCAGCCCAACCACCGAAGAAGCGCGTGCAGAAGCCGCCTCCTGGATCGTCTGTCGAACATGCTATTGTCCTCTCTGACAACGAGCGTAAAGCACCTGCCAAGCCGCGGAACCACCGTCAGCCACGGCCCATAGTCATTTCCTCCGACGAGGAGTCTGAAGAAGAGCCTATGCCAAAGATAAAGCTGCCTAGCTTGCAACTGTCTCCTGAATCGCCTCCACCTAGGCCTGCTGCCCGTCGGAATCGACGTCCCACGGCTGTGCTATCCCCACCTACTTCTCCGGATATAGAGATACTCGAAGAGAAGCGTTCGTCAAATACGCACATTCCACGTCCGAAACCATCAGGCTCTCGCAAGTCGACCGTTAAAGACTCTCCTCTTGTGCCTGTGCGACGGCAGTCAACGGCTCGCGTCGAAGCAGTCTTCCCGTCTTCACTATTATCACCGCCTGCGCCTCACTTCAAATCCCGCCGGCTTACACCTCTCAGATATCCAGGGCGTTCGTCGCTCTTCCCTGCTCCTCCCTCAAGCATCGATACAGATGATGAGGACGAGGATCTGTCTTTTGATCTAAGCCAGTTGGCGCTTTCACCGCGAACTCTCAAGCAAATTGATACAGCATTTGACCTCCATGAAAAGCCTCCGCCAAAATACTTACTTCCCTTGCTTGAAGAATGCGCCCAAGCGACTCTGCATGAATTCTCGGCATTCATCGAGATGTTCCCACTAGATCCCATCGTGCAGACTTCACACGGAGGGGTAGGTATAGTCGGCAAGAAAGGGTCGAAAGAACCGGTGTCGTTTCAGAAGATTGGCGAAGCATCGTTCTCAGAAGTCTTCGGTATAGGCGATGTCGTCTTGAAAGTGATACCTCTGCGAGATGAAGACGCTAGGCATTCCTTGGACAGTTCGGAGTCACCGCCGCCCAGCGATGCAAAGGACGTATTGAAGGAGATCGTTGTGACACGAGCCATGGGAGAGGTGTGCGATGGTTTCGTCGAGCTTCTCCGCACGTACGTTGTTCGAGGCAAATATCCTTCCTTGTTACTCGACCTCTGGGACGAATACAACGAGAGGAAAGGCAGCGAGAATATCAGACCCGGTAAGGAATTTCACCTTGTCCTTGACGCGGTATTAATTTCCGCGCGCAGACAGTTTCACAGTATCTCAGGTATATGCCATTATTGTACTACCCAACGGAGGCCCGGATCTAGAGGCATATACCTTCCCTAGTGCTTCGAAGACAGGCTGGAGGCAGGCGACTAGTCTGTTCTGGCAGGTCGCACGGACTCTGGCGATAGCTGAAGACCTTGTGCGGTTTGAGGTGAGGTCCTCTTGATCACGTTTCATCACGCCATGTTGACCTTCATTACAGCATCGCGATCTCCACTGGGGCCAAATCCTAGTCAAGGGCGCCGACGTTCCCACTCAGCCGCGCCTCTCCAAAAGTCGAAAGGTTCCTATGGACCATGGAGCGCATGGCATAAAAGTTACGGTCATTGACCTTGGACTGTCGCGGATGGATTCTGATGAACGAGACTTGGAGGCCGTTCATTGCACACCCTTCGATGATGAGGTATTCGAAGGGGAGGGTAAGATGCCTTTCGCTGCACCAGAGACACTTCTCACTCGCGAGACGAAACTTTTGCAGGGGATTATCAATTCGACGTCTATCGCATGATGAAAAGGCACATCAGCAATTCGTGGGAGGCGTATCACCCTCTGACGAATGTAATGGTGAGATATCCGATATTGTCGCAGGACGTCGGAGACGAGTGCTTACGGGTATTCGTGTAGTGGTTACACTACTTGGCTGTTAAGCTTCTCAACGCCAAGCGCCTTCGTGCGCCAGCTGTGCCACGCAAGAGTACCGCTTCGTCGATCTTCACGGAACGTGAATGCTACGAATGCCTCGTCGAGGTAGAACAAGTTTTGGGCGCAGCTATTTCATCGTACAAGTGCCCTGCGACTAAGAAGGGTAGGCGGAAGACTCAGGCAACAGTCAAGCCTGTTGCCGATGCGGGTCCTCGAAACGCTGCTGAAGTGTTGGACTTTGGGATCGAAAAGGGTTGGGTTCTTGGAATTGAATGAGTGCGGCGTCCTTTATACATCCATCCACTACTTGATACCTGGGATACCTCCTTCAATTCCACGCGCTATATTCAGCGCCAGCACCGTTTGTATACTGTCAGCCGTTCCCTACTTGAGTTTGTGGCGACATACATATAGCGACGTCCACCAGATCTGGGCGGCAACATGCCATTCGTTGAAAGCGAGCAGCTCGATCACATTTATGGTTTTGCGGGCAACTCTGTTGGTATCGGATGGGTGGTCAGGCTTGTCAGGACCGGCTCATTGTCAGGAGAAGGACTCAAATAAATGGACAATGCACAGTAGGTTGTTGGAGTTGGCGTCTGTCAGTAACTAATCAGAACGATGGAAGGCTCGCGCGCTTTTTTGACGAGCCGAGTTCAAGTTTCAACCCGAGGACGACTTGGCTTCGCACACACTGACAGACACCCATGCGATGCCGATATTCCATGAAGGAGAAAGAGAGACTCCTCACCGCAAGATTCTCGCAACAGCGTTCAGAAAATGGATATATCGGTGGGACAAATGATGACCTGGCTCAATCGGGCCGTCACATCCTCCCATCTCCATCTACCATAAACATAGTTTAGTATCACGATGACCAGACAGCCACCACACGCTTTCTTGCTGTTGGAATCAACAATATTTCCTTTCAGGAAGTGTCTTGTGACCCGGGAGCAAGTCCCAAGCTTGCATTCCGTTCATCCACTGCATCCGTGGTGATATCCTCTGGTGAGCATCCCTGCCCTTACCTCACTACTGTCGGATGGCTTTTACTACGGCACATCTCGCCTTGCTGGAACTACTTCCCTTGGCAGTCTCAGTTCTTGCTGCAGGAGTCCTTGATGACCGAGATGGATCTATCCAATACCAGTCTCATTGGGAGCTTGAATCGCAACCTGGAGCATACCTCAATACAACAACATTCACCACCACTGTCGGAGATACGGCGCTCGTACCGTTTATAGGTGAGTGCGGGTGAAATTGAGACAAGCCCCGGAATTTGACAGCTGCTATGCTCTAGGGACACAAATCGCTGCCTATGGGGTCATTGTACCAACTACCGTTGCCTGTCCCGTCATAAATGCCGCTTTCGTCATAGATGGGAACCAAAGCGCAGCCAAAACTTTCAATTACGATCTAGTGGAACCGGTGATGCAGTTGAATGTTCTCTACTACGTTTCCCCTGCACTCTCGGACGGGAATCATTCTTTGCTCGTCACCAACGGGGGAAACTGCTTCTGGCTGGACTCCTTCAAGATACTCGGGGCAGACTCGACTGATGCCTCACAGTCTTCAGCCGTTTCCCAATCTCTGGCCGTTTCCCAGAGCCCGACCCAGTCATCTAGTACTCTATCGTCTACCGCACCGAGGTCATCAAGCTTACACCAGTTCACGTCTTCGACGCTCTCAACTTCCTTTCCCGCTCCCACAGCATCGTCTGCTTCGCAGGGTACTATCACGCACCTGGCGACAGATAACGCCACATCTAGGCGAAATGGAGTGGGAGCAATTGTCGGTGGGGTGGTTGGCGGCCTCGTCGTCCTCTTGATCGTGATCTTTACTATGCTTCTCTATCGACATCGACGGTTGAGGGAGAATGTTATTCCGGTGGGATCAGGAGTGCTGGACAAGGTTGAAGGTACGGTGCTTGTTCTCATTATGGATTTTATGGTAGCTCATCTCGAGGTCCTCCATAGATTCATCGATACGTGAGCTTGATGCTGGTGGGATTATTGGTGTAACGCCATATTTGCTTCCACGCAATTACAACGAGTCTTCGGCCTCTGTCGCCGCACCGGAAGTTGCAGGACCCCTCAGTCCCAGTGTGTCTGGCGCGCCCAGGATCCCACATGCGAACAACAAATCACGCCTTCGGCAAGGTCCTAGTGCCGGTGGCTGTGGACAAAGGCCCCCTAGTTCTGTATCCACTGTTGCACGATCGAGTCACGATTCCACAATCGCCGCAACACAGGGTGCAGTTGTATCAAGCGAAGTTGATAACGATTCAGATGAAACAAATGGACCTCATAGCAGGATGCCGCCTGCACGCTCTGCGAAACAATTGCGCTCTCCCGAGGCGGTCTCTCCGCCGCCACAATCCTCGTCAGCGCCACATCCACAGGCCGGAGAGCATGAGGATTCAGGACTGCGTTTCCCGAGAGGAGAAATGCCGACAAGTGAGCTAGAGGAGATCATGTATCGAATGATATCGGAGTCTCCCCCTGCGTATACTACACGGTGACGACCACCTGACGAAGGTGGCATCGGCAATGATTGATACCATTATTCACCATAATGAGCATGAAGGCAGTCGCTTCAGTGACACCGTTCGAGAACTTCTCTTCTGACAAAGATTCATCTGCACGACACTGACGTACGCAAAATCGATTTAATGCCTCGCTGTATTTTTCCCGGACGGACAGCGATCATGGCAGGATCTACCAAAGGACCACCATCTCTAGTCTGGTACGTAGCCTTCCTATGCTCTGACACTCCGACGTGCCCTCTGCCACTCATTGGTAGAGAGACGCAATACAGTTGTGCGGAGGCACCTCTGTCATTAGGAAGTCATCGTTCGGTTATCTTATCACTTATCTCAGAATTATGTCTTTTAGCGAACTGACATTCGCAGCTGCCCATCCTCGGCCGTTTCCCATGCCCCTCTATCGAACAGATGCACGGTACTACACTAACCAGAGGCTTTGTTGATATTAAGATGTTTATTAGCTGAAGTATTTACTACTTTCATCCGTCCGAAGCGACTTTGCCTGGCGAGCCTAA
>JANHOG010000218.1:0-21362 GCA_027627325.1 Phlebia brevispora
GGCATGCCAGCTCCTGGTGGGGCACCGGGCGGGTGCCAGAAGAGTGGTAAGCTGCACGTAGCCATCACGGATCGCGTTTCGCCGTTTCTGCTCGGACATGATGTGGTTGAGCCTCTTTTGTGGGGTGGATAGAAGAGGTTTCGTCCGCGCCAGCAACGAGTTTGTGTCTGGTATGCCAGATGAAGACGAAGACGTCGACCCTCTCCGTTCCGATAATCTTGGAGACGGTCCCGGTAGCTGTTGGTTTGGCGGCGACTGCACGTGAGGCTTTTGGTTTTGGGACGAGGACATGGACCGCGTTAAGACGCTTTGGAGTGTAACTGGAGACTGATACGAAGGGACATCGGCTTCTTGCGGTGAGAGATCTGTAGGTGGTCTGATTGCATTCTGTACCTCTGCCTCAAGATCATAGTTTAGGCTTTCGAGGAAGCCATAGAGATCAGTGGTCTCCGACGGGGAAAACAGGTCCGCGGAGGATGGCAATGGTGTAGGACTTGGGTATATGTTGTGGAGTGCAGGGTCGAAAGCGAAGGCAAAGTCATCGTAGGGACCTGGTCTCTGTGGAGGTTCCTGCATGGTAAGGATGTCGAGGACGACGTTGAGGATGAAGGGAGAGGACAAGCCGTTGGAGAGAGGTCGACGGTAAAGATCAAGTTAAGTCTGGGGGCGCTAAATGTTGTGCCGGTAAATGAAAGGGACCGGATAAGCCGGTGGGCTGGAAGGTCCGGTGGGATTTCCATAAGAGGGAAACAGAACCGGCAGAAACAGGCGCAAATATTCGAGGACGGCCGGGAATGGGGCGGCGTCAAAGGGGCTTATATGAGCATTTTCGCCCGTTGCTCCGCCCACGTCCGCCCACTCTCCGTCCATCACCTCCGTATCCTCCACCATGTCGGCACTCAACACCCCGGGCCAAGACGACCTCCAGCAACAGCAGCAAGACCCTCAGCAACAAATCCAAGTACAACCCTCTCTCACAGCAGACCTCCAACCCACACCGCAACCACAGCAGTCTGCTGAATCCACTCCTGTGTCAGAGGGTGCTCGTAAACGTGAGCTTTTCTCGTCCCGTTAGCCCCGTCGCGCGCTGTCTTAACCGGCCGCCGGTTGGCCCTCCAGCTAAAGCTCCTTCAGTCCGGAGGGCGTGCGCCGCTTGCCATGCAGGCAAGACTCGATGCAGTGAGGTTCTTCCTTGCCAGGTATGACCTCTCTTCCTCATCTTCCGTCCTCTCCGTCGTCACACCGTCCGACATACAGAGCTGTCTCAAGCGAGGGTTAGGCGCAACTTGCGCTTATCCAGACCCCGATGCCGATCCCCAGCAAAACCAGTCCCCTGGTACGTCGCATTGGAATAATGGCGTACGGTGGGCTGTGAACTCATCTGTGTCCGAAGCCCAAGTACCCCCGTTCGCACCACCGCCGATGCCCTACCCTCCTCCAATGCACTCGCTGCCACATCCACCGTACTATGACTATAGCGGGACTTTCAGCGGGACCGGTGCATCGACTTCAACATTCCGTCCCAACAAACGGCCTCGCAACCTGACCGAAGAGGAGGCTGCGGCCATCACACGTAACTTTACTCGCGGAGCCTTCTTTGTAGGGCAGAGTGAGCCCATACGAATCGATCCTCGACTGCCGGTCAGGTTGACTCTGGCAGAAGGCGATCAAGTCCACTTCTTGATAGGTGAAACGGCTTTATAGACTGTTTGCAATTGTAAACAAAAGTTGTTGGACACTCTCCCTCTCGCTGTATCCCATTATAATGGCCCTTAAAGTCTTACTGTATTTATACTACTCTGAGTCCTGAAGAATCTCCTTGTCCCTTGGCGTAGTAGCTAGCATCCATCTTGGTCTTTTGGCGGACAATAGGTGTCTCTTGATGTACTACATGATATCTGTGTCTTCGGTGTTAAAGCGCAAATCCCGTAGGAGTTAGGTCATTCCAGCTGCGCTAACTAGCTGTTTTATAATTCACGATTTGCATGGTGAATATCAGTAGTATCCTGAGCAAAGTGTAGATACGGCATTTCTCTAGTAGACTTGTTTTACTGTATGTCTGGCCATCGGTATGCCAGACGCGACTCTGGTTATCGAGGCGATCAAGGACGATGTTCAATCGATAACCTTGCATTACGCCATGGTATTATACACAGAGGTACAGCAAACACAATACTTTATTCTGTGACGCCACAAAGGTCACGTCGGACTAAAGTCGCATATGCAAGCGCTTAAGCGATATCTGCAACATTCCTTGCAAGGGTCCTTAGAACGCGTATGTCTCCGAATAGGGTGAACAATGTGCAGCATGCGATGTTAACGACAGACTCCATTTATAGCAGACGGAAGTCGTAGGCAGCTGAGTCGGCCTTGACTGAGCCGACGCTTGAGGTACATTGAAAGTGCTTTACCGAGTCCCGATGGTGTCACAGCCTCATGAACCCGAATTGTGTCGTGCTTACTCAGTCAAATATCTGTCGGCTTCCAGTCTTGTCGTGCGCAGCATAGCAACTTCACAGTGTGTAGGCTGTATTCTTCAAGCTGACGGCGTCCTGAGTCAATGTCTGCGCTGCAACAGGCTATTCCATCAGCTCCTCATGTACGATTATGAGGCTAGCGTCCGTGCTCATATGGTGAGATGGCCGAGCGAGCTGAGGAGGCGTCAAACTAAGGTAGATTTCGACGATACTAGTGAGAATCAATCAAATTATCCGTTCGAATCCCACTCTGATTATTTAGGGTCCTTTGAGTTTTTGTTTTTTGGTTCATTTAGGTTTGCAGGCCTCACAGTTGGAGCTGAGCGAACGGTTATGGCGAGAGTCGAAGTGACGCCTCTTTAAGCGTTCATTTAGGGTCATCCCAGGCGAACCTGCTGCGTGACCATGTTCATTGCAGAGCAGAATGCTGTAAGTGGTGCGTCCCAGAGTAATGTGAAGGACGATGATTCCGGCAAGACAGACACTGACGATATGCGATGCTAGCATTGTTTCGTCATATACAGGAGATCATGATGAATCATGCGTATTGGAAGGGACGCAAGGTAGTGGTAGTGCATGGAAGTGTAGTAGAATGGTATCATATGTGATCTTCCAGTTGAGGATGTCTAAGCAGGTATATGAAGCGCAGTTGGAATCAGTCGTCCCCAAACATGATCTTCAAGTTCTCCAAGCTGTCTGAGTCTCCCTTTCCACCAAATGCCTCCTTAACTAACGCGGTTTTCCTCTTCTGGATTTGTAAGATTCGACCCTCGATGGTTTCCCCAATCTTGCATATGTCGATAAGTAAGTTAAAGATGCACTGGTGACATGATACACGTACTATGAAATGTTTAACGAAAACAGGCTTTTCTTGACCTAGCCTATGAACTCGGTCAATGGCTATGCGTCGTATCGTCAGATTCTGTAGAACATCGTCATATGTGATATCACCAACCTTGACTTTCAATGGCCGAGTTCCACCAGCAATCCATCTATATGAAAAGCGCGTCAAGGGATGAACCTCGTGGAGAACAACTCATCGCATACCATGAAAACGTAGTTCGCATTGGTAAGCTGGGAGGAAACACATCAGACAGAAACAGAAACATGTAGTTCGTTTTACTCACATTCAAACCCACACCTCCGGCTTTGAGACTCACGATGAGTACCTTCGGCTCGCGTGAGGACGATTTGAAGGCAGAGACAGCATCGTTACGCCTCTTGATGTCCATAGTTCCATCGAATCTGTACCAGTCCAGACGCTCTCGATCCAAGACTACCTGAATCAAGTCAAGGAAAGAGGTGAACTGCGAAAAGACAACAGCTCGGAAACATGGATCTTGATCCCGAAGCCGCCCTGGTAAAACAATTCCAGTAGCACGTCCTCAAAAATCAATGACCATACTTACGAAGGTTTTGAAGTAGAGCATCCAGTTTCGTCGAAGAGCGGAAGGTATTTCGTCGTAATGAAACGGAGGCAGCAGATGCTGCTCCATTTCCATCATCGCCAATCTTCGGTTTCTGCCGTACAACCTCAAGTAGATTGCTTTCCTGCACATAGAATAAGTCCTGATGGATGATGAAACCGGGAATGTCGCATACTGTGACTGGTCCGTGCGAACAGGTCGGACATCGACCCTGCTCACCCTTTTCGAGGCAGCTCTCCAGGAAAGCAGTGATACAGTCTTTACAGCTATATAATTGTGAGCTTGAGATATGGCTTGGGCCCTCGGTAGCGACAAGACAAACCATTTGTGCATGCAGCCGGGAAGTATCATCGGAGACTGCATCACGTCGAAACAGATAGGACACTCCTCTCCGTCTTCCTGCCCCAGATGTGTAAGCACTTCACTGAGGTACGCGTTGCTGGTGCCGTCAGAGCCATCTGCATCTGCAAACGATTGGATCATCTCATTGATGTCCACATATTGTCCATGGGAGGAATCAATTTTCTCGTCACCGAGCGTAGAGAGCACTAAGCTCGGATGGAGTACAGCTCGCCTCAACCTGTTCTGGTGTGAGAGAAACGACAGACACCACGGCCTTTCAGGCTCACCGCATGAGCAAGGCCAGAATCGACGTGTAGTTCTTATTGACGATGCCCTTGGCACTCAGCGTTTGGAATTTCTTCTTGGCGTCGATATACAACGAGTCATAGATCTTCCGCTCGAGAGGGGAGAACTCAAGGTTTTCAATCGTGACCTTGGGCGGTATCGTGTTAGATAAGCTGTTCGAAATCGAAGCAAAAGTCATACCTCCTTAGGTGGCAGCTCCACTATCATCTTGCCATCGGCGTCGCGCATATTTTTCTCGCGACGGAGTAACACGCTCTCAAGAATCACTTGCACGACCTCAATGGCCTTTGGGTCTCTATTGAGGAACGGCAGCGTAACGAATCTATTACACATCAAGTAAGCGGTACTGTATAATAAATGTTATAAGTGTGATAACGCACGAGCGGAAGAAGGTAAAATTCGACCATGGTGCAAAGTTCAAGAACTTCCTGCGAACTACGGTGAGAAGAAGGAAAGGCGTACGTTGAGAAAACGTACAATAGGGAATACAGATCTTCAAGCCTGTTGACGATTGGAGTCCCTGATGTGGACGTAAGTAGTGAACATCTCTGTCTGTGAACCACGTACCCGTCACGGCCCAGCGTCTTCTCGCTCGTAGAGCACACACCGATTTGGCTGTTTTACTTTGACGAGACTTGCAACAGTGAGCCTCGTCCAGAATCACGCCTGAAATACACTCGAATTCAGCATCTTCCGTGCACAAAATACCGAGCCGAACGTACGCAACCATTCAACTGCAACAACAGTCCTCTCCATCAGTGAACGAGTATCACAGATTGTGAGCACTCACTTTCAAACACAGGAGACGAAATCTTGTCTGACCACCTCGTGTATTCCGATACAAGTGTTCCATATGAAGTGATTACGATAAGCGGAGTAGTCTGTACATCGACCATTGACTCCAGGTCTAATCGATTTTGGCCATGCCATACGATTATCCTCAGGGTATCCGGCTTACTCGATCGCTTCAATTCCTCGGACCACTGCGAGAGTAGGGATGTCGGAGCAACAATCAAGGTTGCGGATGGACTCCTGCTCGCCGTCTGGGTCTTGGCTACACGGAAGTTGCTGTCCAGACGAAGTTGCCGTCGCTTGTTGTCCCTGACTTCTTTACTTTTAGATGCTGGTTCCGGTTCGTGCGCCGTCTGGATGAGTGCACTGAGCATGATCGTCTTACCCATACCCACTATTGACGAGTCAATATCACAGAGGGGGAAGAATGAAGTGAACGTACTTTCTACAAAAAGGAACGGTGAGGACGAGAGGACGAGAGGACGAGAGGAGTGAGATAATACGTGGCTTTCAGCGAATGAAGAAGCCGTACCGTCCCTGAACAATATGGTCAGTAAGCGAGCTGTTGGATCAAGCGAGGACGCTACTGACGCAAGAATGCCACCCTTGAATGTTCTCTCAGCTTTAGGCATGGTTAGACTGAGCTCTCCTGAATATTCGTTGAAATAGAAGTACTCTTCTTCTGTGAGGTCAATGACCTCATGAGACGGATCGAAAGGAAACACGTATCTGGCATCATGTGATGAGAAAGAGGATTGAGGAAGCCGTGTTCTGCACTCACTTCTTCCACAGGGGATGCATCGTATTTTCCAGTCGTGCTGACTCAATCCCCGTCTCTAGTGAGTACATCCAACTAGCAAAGATGTTAATCAATCGAGGGATAAATGGACACCTAACGCACAGCAGAGCTTGTTTTTGGTATCCTCGCAGATTCAAAGTAAAGGTCTCATATGGTTCCATCTCTCCCAAGTTGTTGTCATTGCGCTGTGCTCTACAGCGAGTCATCAGCGGACGCAGTTTGTCCCCACGTACCACAAAACATACTTCTTATAGATGAGGTTGAGCTCGTTCGTGTTGAGCTCCTCTTCGTCTTCTTCCACTTCCACCTCTTCCCCATCGCCGACGATTTCTGTCTTGACTGCCTTCTTTGACTTGTCGTGTTTGGTATGGCGCTGCGTGAGAAGAACCAGATCATCGTGACTCAATGCCTTCGGGTCCTTCTGAAGGTATCCACTGTTTTTGAGGGGTCTGATATCGAGGATGTCAAATAGATGTACAAGAGCCGCCTTACGCTCCCTAAGAACCTGTTCGGACAGTGTTTCTTGGCCTTCATTGTATATATGTCTTGGTCCTTCATCAGCAGCAGGTTTAGGCGGCGTGAAAGCGGCAGCCTTCAAATAGACGGAAAGCGACACGATGATTTCGGCTCCAGAGTGTAAGTTCGCAGGACAATCTATCACTGTGCTACCATGAAAGTCGACAATATCTGTGAAACGCTCAATCCTGTATGAAACTCCATTCGGCTGGATTACTCACCCAGATCGAGAAGCTTGGAGACCCAGGAGGCTACTTCGTGCGGTAACCTCCCAAATTCTGTGAGATCCGATCAGTATGTATCAAGTCAAGCTGGCAATTGACTGCACCAAAGCCGCTCTTGGTGGCAAGACGAACAACAAGATTCTGCTTCTTCTTCGGCTTCGCTGGGGGTGGCCTGAACATTGTCGCTATAGATAACTGTTTCTTGCCGCCCGTAGGCATCGCATCCTTCTTCGATGGTTTAGGCTTACTGGCTTTCGCTGGAGGCGGGTTTTCGTCACCATCGTCGCGTTCGACGGAGATCTCGTCACCAGGCTGAAGCGCTCCAGCTTCAATATGAAGCATGTATGTTGTCTACATGCGTAGGACGTACCTTGACATAGTTTTTTCCACGAACCGTGCTCCAAGCATTTCCCACAAGGAATGAACCTAGATACTTGGACGTGAACGAAGCCGGCAACTCCGACTCGTTGGGAAGTTTCCGCTTCTTATTGGGAGGCTCTTTGACACGCTTCATGTCCACTGATGATGCTCGTGACGAGCTCCTGGGGGCATAATCCAAAGAAGACATGGTCGATACGCTGGAAGCTCTGAGATCTTCTGGCTGCGGAATGTCGCCATTGTCTTCCGGCATTTCTATGTGTTCATCGAGGCTTTTGGCCAACTCCATGAGACCTGATGGAGGTGGCACTTGGGTATCTTCTTCGTCGCTATCAGGAAGAAATAGCGCGTTTTGAGAAGGAGCGTTGAGTACTGGTGATGAAGGCTGAACTATAGCTGATGTCTCTGTTGTCATCGTAGGGTCTGGATTGTTCGTCGCGTCTTCCATGTCCTCATCCTCAGAGTCGGCAAAGAAAAGAGAATCGTGAGGCTCCTCCATGGCCGGTACTGCGCGACGAGCGAGTTGTAATGAAAGCCGACGCGCTCAATTTCGAAGACGCCAGCCACCGACGCGCATTCAGCCAAACAACGCCAAACTCTGACTGTGATTGCCCGATTGGTTGTTTTGCAGACGCAATCGTCTTTCTCGTTCACTCTCAAAATGCAGCGAGGCTTGCCTATGGTCAGTCCCAGCAACTAAGTGCGCGAAAGCAGGACTAACACGTTTGTAAAGCAACCTACTGTCGTCCTCTTGAAGGAGGGCACAGACACATCGCAGGGAAAGCCTCAGCTTCTGTCAAACATTTCTGCATGTCTGGCGATCGCGGACACCCTGTCCAGCACTCTCGGTCCGAGAGGGATGGACAAGTTGATTGTCAACGAACGTGGGGAGGCTCAGATCACGAACGATGGCGCTACTATTCTCAAGCTCTTGGACATCGTTCATCCTGCTGCACGAACCTTGGTCGACATTGCGAGGGCGCAAGACGCGGAAGTTGGTGACGGTACCACTACTGTTGTGCTTCTAGCAGCACAGCTCTTGAAAGAAGTGAGAGGATACGTTGAAGAAGGTGTGAGTCCGCATATCATCATCAAGGGTTTCAGAAAAGCTGCGCAACTGGTTAGTAGTCTACCATGTGACGCGTACCTCTTGGCCTAACTTTTCTCTAGGCCATCGACCATGTCAAAGACATTCAAGTGACCGTGGACAAGTCGGATCCAGAGTAAGTTAACCATTTATCGGCCGTGCACGGTACCCTGATTGACATGTTGCAGACGTTTCCGCTCACTCTTACTGAAATGTGCATCAACCTCCATGTCTTCAAAACTCATCCATCAAGAAAAACCCTTCTTCTCGAACATGGTCGTGGATGCGGTCTTATGCTTGGATCAGGATGATCTTGACGAATCTCTGATCGGAGTGAAGAAGATCCCTGGCGGTGGCATGCAGGACTCGCTATTGATCAGTGGTGTTTCCTTCAAGAAAACGTTCACCTACGCCGGTGCTGAGCAACAACCCAAGTCTTTCCGCAATCCTCTCATCCTCAGTCTCAACGTTGAGTTGGAGCTTAAAGCCGAAAAGGATAATGCTGAAGTCCGAGTCGAGCACGTCTCCGACTATCAGGCGATTGTCGACGCGGAATGGGAGATTATCTACCGCAAGTTGGACGCGATTGAGAAGACAGGCGCAAAGGTCGTCCTCAGTAAACTTCCCATTGGCGACTTGGCGACGCAATGGTTTGCAGACCGTGACATCTTCTGTGCGGGTCGTGTCCCTGCCGGGGACCTGCAACGTGTCGTGAAGGCTGTTGGGGGTTCCATTCAGTCGACATGCTCTGACATTCGCCGAGAACACCTCGGCACTTGCGGACGCTTTGAGGAGAGACAAATAGGCGGAGAAAGGTACAATGTTTTCGAGGAGTGCCCTATAGCCAAGACTTGCACTCTCATCCTTCGTGGTGGCGCGGAGCAATTCATCGAGGAAGTCGAGCGCAGTCTCCACGACGCCATCATGGTCGTGAAGCGAGCAGTGAAGAACGGTGAGGTGGTAGCTGGTGGCGGCGCAGCAGAGGTACAGTGCCATCCAAATGTGCTTCCCTGACAAGAGCTTACGGAACGATATCACTTAGATGGATATTTCTGCATACATAAGGAAGCATGCTCTCACTATTCCTGGCAAGCAGCAACTCGTGATGACAGCCTTTGCAAAAGCGCTGGAGATCATACCACGTCAAATCTGTGACAACGCGGGTCTCGATTCCACGGATATCTTGAACAAGCTGCGGATGAAGCACGCGAATGGCGCGAAATACTACGGCGTGGACGTAGACGGACCTGAGGGCGTCCGTGATAACATGGAGGCATTTGTGTGGGAACCGAGCCTGGTGAAAGTGAACGCGATCAGTAGCGCCACGGAAGCTGCGTGCCTAATCCTTAGTGTCGACGAGACAGTACGGAATCCGCAGAGCGAAGCGGTAAGTTCGGGCATCGGAAACATCTGGCTGGTACTGACGCAGATTTTCAGCCGAATCCGGGACCACAGGCCCCTCCAGGCACAGCTCAACGCGCATTAAGGGGCCGTGGCCGTGGGATGCCAAGGCGGTAAAATGATTGGACGATATGAATTGTAGCGTACTTTCGCCTTCGTAGATCTGTATGCTAACACTATTTCGCCTTTGCATTGCAACAGAGAGCCATCACGTGATCGCATTGATGGCGTATTTCTAGTGCGCCAGTTCTCATAACGCCATACAAAGATTGAAAACGCAATCCACGCCATTCGTCACGTTCCTTTGCATACGCGTTGCGCGTTGTGGCCACATCCGCTGGCAGAGTGCTCTTGATGAAGTGTGGGCGCTGAGTATAAGAATGAAGTGCGATTGACCTGGATTTGAACTCGGCGCGCATCTTCTTCTAGCTTCCTCTGGGTCCATTCAGTCAACGCTTCTCGTTTACTGACTAGGCCTCATGTCCACGATCCTGCCTACAGGGGCCCGCAAGGCCGCGTTAGAGAGGACCGCGCTCGACAATGGCGCTGAAAAGCCCGACGATGCTTCTTCTACTAAAGGCGATCTCTCTTCTACGGTCACTCTAGAAGTACCCCCACTAGGAGAACCCTCTGGTGAGGAGGGAAAGCGGGTACCTTTTTGGAGGCGGGTCAAACGAAACCCAGAAGACATCGCGACGCAGCCATCGGTGTTTGATGATCCCGTCACGCTGGAGATATATCGCCCTCCCCCAGAGTACGAGAACATCCACCGCTTCGACCCCCTCTTTCGATGGACGTGGGCCGAGGAACGTGTACGTGCCTTACCCGCTGTATTGTGTATTCTCCAGCTGACAGAAGGCACAGAGGGTCGTGCGCAAGATCGATTTCCGTATCATGATCTGGACATGGTTCATGTTCTTCTGCCTCGATCTGGACCGCACCAATATTTCTCAGGCAAACACGGACAATTTTTTGCAAGATTTGCACATGACCACCAACGACTTCAACTTAGGGAACACCCTCTTCAAAGTATGTCACTCACCATAATTGTCGTAACACAACTGAACATTCTGTACCTGAAGTTATGCTTCCTTATCGCCGAACTCCCTTCGCAATTGATCTCCAAACGAGTAGGCAAGTATCCGATTACCCAGAATTTTTGAGGCGATTGACTTACGTGTTCTTCAGGACCTGACCGCTGGATACCTAGTCAAGTACGTCTTCTCCGATCTGTGGTAGACGCTTTAGTGCTAATGGTTGTTCGTCAGATGGTCCTTTGGAGTATTGTATCGTTTAGTCAATATTGGCTAAGCGGCCGTGGTTCATTCCTTGCTACACGGTGAGTCTTATTTACGCCCGCCCTCCATCGCACTCACGCTTTGTGCTAGTTGTCTTCTTGGCTTCATGCAAGGAGGCTTCATTCCCGACGTGATCCTATACCTGTCTTACTACTATACCAAGACTGAGCTTCCTCTTCGGCTGGCTTGGTTTTGGGTTTCAAACTACATGGACCATATTGTTGGTGCTTTCCTGGCCATCGGCATCCTGCGGATTCGGAATTTGACTGGTGTTGCCGGCTGGCGATATCTGTTCCTCATTGAAGGCCTACTTACGTTGATCGTTGGGCTATTCTCTTTCGCCCTCATGCCGCCAGGACCTACACAAACGCGTACATGGTACCGGAAGAACGGCTGGTTTAGCGAGAGGTGAGTAGTTGTTCCGGTGGGGCGTGCACGTTGCTCACTTGTCTACAGAGAAGAGAAGATCATCGTCAACAGGTCTGTTTCCTCTTCTACAAATCTAAATGTTGGGTCTGTGCTTAACAGTATACTACAGGGTTCTTCGCGATGATCCGTCGAAGTCAGATATGCACAACCGTCAAGCCGTGACCCCCAAGATGATATGGCGCGTCATCTTGGACTGGCGGATGTGGCCATTGTACATCTTGGGTCTGACGCACATGAGTAAGTCCATTTCTATTCATCCTACTCGGCTTATCTCACTGTCAAGCTAGTCCCGGTCACTCCGCCTCAGACTTATCTTACCCTCTCGTTGCGTAACCTTGGATTCAACACCACGGAATCCAACCTGCTCAGCATACCTTCTACCGTCCTCGGGATGATCACCCTTCTGATCTTCTGCTACTTGAGCGAAATCATCGACAGCCGGACGATCGCTTGTATTCTCCTACAATTCTGGGCGCTACCCCTTCTAATCGCCCTGTACACATTCACTACGCACACATCTCAATGGGTTTACTTCTCGGTCGTCACATTGATCACAGGTTATCCTTATATCCATCCGGTACAAGTTGCATGGGCGTCCACAAATTCTTACGGCGTAGGGACACGGACTATTTCTGCTTCCATTTACAATATGTTTGTGCAGGCGGGTGGCATAGTTTCGGTGAGAGACATATCGTCGTTGTTGACTGGCTCACCACTAACTATCTGTTCCTCTTAGGCTAATATATACGTGGATAAGGACAAGCCACTTTGTATGTGTTTCAGCCGCTCAGCTAAGTGATGTCGCTTATACGTCCCACAGATAAAGCAGGCAACCGTGCTTTGATAGGCATTACTGTTATGAACGTCGTCCTTTACGTTCTAACGTACGCCTTTTACCGTGGCATAAACGCGCACAGGGATCGGAAGTGGAAGGCGATGACTGCAAAGGTGCGTACAGGTGGTAGCAGCAAGTTGTTGCATGCTGATCTAGACGCCTCGTAGGAGCAACAAGAGTATCTTGACACAACAACAGATACAGGCAACAAAAAATTGAACTTCCGGTTCGCATATTAGAGTCGGTCAAAAATGTACTTTGCTTAGAAATAGTTCTCCTATTTGTATATTACGGATTATCTGGTATTATCTGGTGCGTATCTTGCCCATGCCTTGCGATTGCTCGGCTTAATCTTAGCTTGCTCCAGGACTTGAATACACTACGTCCGAGTAAATTGCAGCGATACGGTTGGAATAGAGCGGCCACTTCTTCGGATCATGCCGTCTGCACGGCAAAGTGTGCACCCCATCTGCTAACTCTGGCGAAGAGATATCGCAGGCATGGTCACATCACGTGTACGCTCATTCGCAATGTCGCTTCTCTTCTACGCCATCCTACACCTTCATGAGAGCTACACTTCATTCGTCAGTTGGCGAAGCAAGCGTCCAAGGTCTCAGCTGTTCTGGGTGGAGTATCTTTCTCGACTGCAACATGAGACGCCGAGTTTCTATCTTGGCTTCCTTTGACAGGGTGTAACATGCGGTCTTCAGGCGCAACTGACCGCGTTCGCTGCTCGACTTTTCCTGCCCTCAGTCACCATGTCCACTGTACCCATTGCTGTACATGACCTACCCGCCGCTGAGAAGGAGAAGGACAGTGATGCCTCCAGCGTCAGCGTCCAAGGAAGTCTTCCCGAAGTCCTCGAAGGGAGGGAACAGAAGAGAAAGTTTAGGTTCTGGGCTCGATCAGGATCTACGAAGGACTTGGACGGTATCGCGACGCAGCCTTCCGTCTTCGACGACCCCGTCACACTGGAACTCTATCGTCCTCCTCCCCAGTATGAGAACGCCCATCGCTTTGACCCCTCCGCTCGTTGGACGTGGAGGGAAGAACGTGTACGTGCTACTGCCATTATCTAGAACTAGAATACGATAACAGTTTTTCTTCAGAGCATTGTGCGGAAAGTCGATTTGCGTGTAGCATGCTGGGCTTTTATCATGTTCTTCAGTCTGGATCTTGACCGTTCGAATATATCCTCGGCCAATTCAGACAACTTTTTGAACGATCTTAAGATGAATACGAACGATTTCAACCTAGGAAATACTTTATTTCGGGTAATATAACCTCGTACTTGATCCATTCCGTATCCGTATGTTCATTAACAAATTTATAGCTCTGCTTTCTCGTAGCTGAACTACCGAGTCAGCTTGTGAGCAAGAAGGTTGGACCCGACGTCTGGATTCCGTGCCAGGTAAGATCGTGTGGCGAAAGGCACGTCACTCTACTGATGTTGAAACGTAGATGGTTCTGTGGAGTGTTATATCCCTCAGTCAGTTCTGGTTAACAGGAAGAGGAAGCTTCTTAGCTACAAGGTGATTAGGCTGTTACCAGGAAGGATTAGTATCCTTGACGCGTCCTGTGCTAGGTGTTTATTAGGATTTGCGCAGGGAGGATTTATCCCGGACGTCGTTCTCTACCTTTCCTATTATTATACAACATCAGAGCGTAAGTTCAAGAGTCCTCTCCTGCACCTGCCACTGACAAACGCTCCTACGAAAGTTCCCATACGCTTGGCATGGTTCTGGGTATCCAACTATGTTGCCCAGATTGCCGGGGCATTTATGGCAACAGGCCTTCTTCGTCTTAGAGGCATAGCAGGTTTAGCGGGATGGCGTTACTTGTTCCTCGTTGAGGGATGTCTGACTCTCGCTGTGGGATTGGCATCCTTCTTCTTGATGCCTCCAGGTCCTACACAGACGAAAACATGGTACAGACCGAACGGGTGGTTTACCGAGAGGTCTGTTCTCCTTTCTCACCGAGAGAACATTACTGATAGCGCTCGCCAGAGAGGAAACCATCGTAGTCAATCGGTGCGTTGGCACACTAAATCATAGTGGCGCTACCACTTGAGTTGACTAATGGACTTCGTTAACAGTGTGCTTCGGGACGACCCAACCAAGTCTGACATGCACAATCGCCAAGGTTTGGACGTCCGGATGATATGGTCGGTCATCAGGGATTGGAGATTGTGGCCAATCTATGCTCTCGGTATCACCCACATGAGCAAGTGCCGTCTCCCCCATTTTACATCAACGTGTACTGACAGAATTATATGTAGTACCCGTCACACCGCCGCAAACGTATCTTACACTCTCTCTTCGCAACCTCGGTTTCAACACGACAGAGACGAACCTACTCACCATCCCTTCGACCGTAATCGGAGGCGTGACACTACTCATGGCGGGCTATTTCAGTGAGCTCGTGAACAGCCGCGTGGCAGCCACTATCATCCTCCCTCTGTGGTCCATGCCTCTTCTCGTGGCCCTTTATACGTTCAACCAACAGACTTCGCAATGGACATATTATGCCGTTGTGACGCTCATTACCGGTTTTCCTTACGTACATCCCGTACAGGTGGCATGGGCGTCGTCTAATTCTTCCAGCGTGCGCACGAGAACCGTCTCGGCCTCCATTTACAACATGTTCGTCCAAGCGGGAGCTATGATAGGAGTGAGTACGCGAGTCTTGTGTGTTGGTCAAGTACTGACGGGATGTAGGCTAATGTGTATCGTGACGATGACAAGGTATGGAATGTCAAAACTTTCTTTCGGACCGACGCTGAGACTGATCCTCCCTTGTAGCCGCTCTGTTACGTCCGTTTTGTTGCCCCTGGAATCTTCATTGACCGCGTGTTCTTGGAAGATAAACGAGGAAACCGAGCCTTGATAGGCGTGAACGTCATGAACATATTCCTGTATCTATTCTGCTTCGTGTTCTACCGCGCGATCAACAAACAGAGAGAGAAGAAATGGAACACGATGACGCCCCAGGCAAGCACATCAGATGTTTTGACCGCTCGTAGTATCACTCATGCAGCTCCGTAGCAACAACAAGCGTATCTAGATACAAGCAAGGACCAAGGTAATCAGAGGCTTAACTTCCGCTTTGTATATTAGACATGAAGGATAGTATACAACACTGTTCATTTCGTGACTTTCCGATTCGCGCAATGTTGCTGCACTACGTCGCCCTCAAGTAGTACAAATCCGGTAGACACTGGTATATTGAGCAGTAGAGAAAATACGAAAGTACAATAAAGTAGCAACGATGGTAAGCTGCGGGAACTAGGCAGCCTGTTTCCCAGCCTCCAATGACTGGAGCTTGCGCAAGCGCCGCTTTGTCCTGAGCTTAGACCGTCTTTCACCCTCTTGCATCCGCCTCCTACGATCCTTGACATCAAGGAATTTACCACCAACGTCAACAAATTTGACAGCTGGGCGGTTGCCCCGTTCAACAACAAAAGATGTCCCGAGTTCATGATCTTCCGAGATGTCTTCCCCGAGTAGTTCAGGGTCGGACTTATTCACTTGGTCGACGAGCTTATGACGCTCGCTGGCCGCTCGAGCACGTTCCAACAGCCGTGGAAGAACAGGAGACTAAGAACAAAGATTTAGTCCCCGTAAATCATGTTGAGATAAAGACGTACAGTGTTCTCCGCGTGGGGCTCCCAGAAGAGACGCTGGTAACGATGTCGGGCTTCGTCGTTTCCAAAGGCGTCATAGTCGCTATCAGCGATAGTAGTGTCTTCACCCAGAGTTTCTGAACCTTCAGGCATGCCCATTCGAGCTCGGACATCTTTGGCGCCTAAGATCTTCTCCATACCCAGAACGAACCCAGTTTGTAGTGGTTTCTTCTACGAGGAAACGTCAGTATAATGATCAAGTTGCACAGAGCTAGTCAGATGGGGTTGAAAAGTGTAATCACAAGGCTGGATGATGTAAGGCATCGCAGACTTCTTACACTTCGCGAATGAAATGTAACTCTCATCCTATGACCGCCTTGGACGGATGCAACTCACCTCCTAGAGAAACAAGCCGGACAAGCAGCAATAGGCTCATCAGTCACTCGTTTTCGCTTGAAATAACAAAAATACCTATAAAGACGAAGAAGTGATCAGCTGCTGTCATGAAGACACAGTCAAGACGTGAAAGGAAGTGTCAGAAAGCCATGCATGTATAAATAGGTTTTAACCATTGTTATGTCTTAAAGACTAATCGATTTAGGCTCATCATAGAACTACATAATGTAGCGGACAAGATAGGAAGGTGATACACACCTTCATCCAATGCTGCTCAAGACCCTTGAGCCTCAGGATCGCGTCGACGCGTTTGATGCTCAACCCATAACGTTCCGCGAGCTGCCTAACGCCGTTCGCAGAGGGATTGGCAACGAACTGCTCCCATATCAAGGTACGAAGACGATCAGATACGGGAGTTGGGGGCTTAAAAGACGGGTTCAGAGGGAACGGCTGTACGAAGGGTATTGTAAGTTCATCGGAAGAAATAGGGTCGAGGATCGAAGGACTCACCACCTCCCCACCCAGCCAGTTCCGTGGTTGATGTGGGTTCTTGAATCTCTTGCCTTCGCCACGTTCTAACCAGTCAGCGAAACCCCTTATGCGACCCTTCCTGGTTTTGACATCCCTCGAACTTGCGTTCGCTTCCTCCTCATCGGCACCTTCAGATTCCTCCTCTGCCGCTCTAGCAAAGCGAGGGAATGAAGAGGAGAAATGTCTCGAGCTAGCGGCGACAGCCCATCGACCAGTTGGTTGCGCATGCAAGTTTCGCAAGAGGGTCAACATTACGAACGAAGCGAGCACAAAAACTTTGAAGGTGTTCAGTTAGGTATCACGTGGTTTACTTTAGGGCAAGCGCGTCTGAGCGCTTGTCGGATGCGCGCCACCCTGTGGCGAGCGCATTTTCCTGCAACTGCCAGCTGTGACCACTATCATGTCTCTTGACTTCATCAAACGGCTCAGCGACACACAGCCAATCCTAGTCAATGTACTACGTGGTTATGCCGCTCTTGCTCCCACGAGGTCATTGTCGTTCCCTGCTGAATTAACGTTTGAGGTCGTCCATAGTTTTTTGCTGAACGACATTCTCCTGAATCCATTGTTCACAACGTATCCGCCTTCACCTCAGTATCAAGTCGTCTTCTGGAAATGGGCTCTAAACAATTTGGAGAAACTCATTGACTCTGAGGTATATATGTTTCCTCCCAAAGTAAGATGGTGGCTCATCATGCCGAAGGATCATGAAATAGATACGCAACTGTATGAACACTATGTATCACTCATACCCACTACCTCGTACGTAAAATACTATATAATGTATGCGTCACGAACGATCCATTAAGGCCGCAGACTGTGGGAGTGAAGCCGCCCATTCCTTCGTACGTCACGTATTTTTGGGAAAGCAACTCCGGATTTAAGACCGCAACACTTTTGGAGTCACGCACCACTATTGAAACGGGCACGACTGGCCTGAAGACATGGTTAGCCAGTCTGGTATTAGCCCAATTCTTAATTACGAACCCAGGTCTTGACCCTTCTAATAGGATTCTTTTCCACCTAGAGACTGACTTTCTTTCGTAGAGCTCGTGAGGTCAACCCGCGTACTTGAACTGGGATGCGGCGTTGGATTGTTGGGTATGATAATAGCAAATCTACAGCTCTCACCGGAGTATTCTGGCGGTCATCTCTACCTTAGTGATGTTAACGCTGAGGTACTTGACCGTTGTAAAAATAATCTCAACTTGCCATGTAGTATGTCAGTGTTCTTCCATACTCGCCCTGTTCACTAATTCTTGTACTCCCTGTAGATCGGTCCTCTGCACATCCGGCTCTGACGTGCACCTCGCTTGATTGGACTGACTCATTAGACGAAGGTCAAGTTACTGCACTCAGGTCCTCCTTACAGGC
The DNA here is from genome assembly GCA_027627325.1 of Phlebia brevispora. Classification (NCBI taxonomy): domain Eukaryota; kingdom Fungi; phylum Basidiomycota; class Agaricomycetes; order Polyporales; family Meruliaceae; genus Phlebicolorata; species Phlebicolorata brevispora. The sequence continues at coordinate 18,235 of JANHOG010000218.1, forward strand.
AATTATGCCGGACATGATCGTGGGGGCTGACGTGGTCCGTACGGCGAATTAGACCTTATATCGAGTCGCTAATGCTTCGCAGGTGTACGATCCAACTATCATTGACCCACTCTTGCGATCAATACATCTCGGTCTCCAGTGCAAACCCACAGCGATGGCGCTGATCGCTTTGACAGTTCGCAATGAAGATACTATGGCGAAGTTCACTTGCATGGCAGGTGAGATAATAGTGTCATCATGCGACTGAGCGACTTACAAGGACTGAAGAGCAATGTTTACTGGTCCACGAGATTCGCCCCGAACTTGCGGATACACAAGACTTTTGGGGACCTGGTCATTACGATTCAAGCTGCTCGCAGACAGTCAAGATATTCTGTATGAAGGTTAAGCACGTTTGCTAAATAATCTAATGTAACACTGTATACTTTAATGTGTATAACTGAAAATATGTCCTACGTCCGGCGTAAAGTCCAAAGTCCAAAGTCCAAGCTACAAAGGTACGATAGCAAAAGCAAGAAAACAAGAACGAAGAAAGCAAAGTCGACTATTAACAATTAAATAAGATATTGAGCATACTCAAAGACAGCCGTCGTCTGTACCGCTTACTCAAGTGCGTGCGGTCCACCTTCCGTTTCAACGTGTCAGCCACGAGTGACAGGACTTCACCCATATACACTCTCCTGCTTGACTGCGCCGCAAAATCGGCAGGACCAGAATTGATGATCTATACCGTGTTCGCCGCAATGCGGACAGGTCCAGCCCCCTGGCAGTGTCGGCTTTGGGCTTACTTCTTCTGGCCGTATGAGGAGACATGCCGCACATTGCAACGTGCGTGGCTCGTTCACGAGGGTGCAGCGAGGACAACGCCACTGGTCGTCGTTCATAGGCAGCGGCGAACCTCTTGAGACTACTGGAGTGGCTGTTCCCGAAGGAGGAGGGGTAGTCAAACGGGCTGACCTCACCTTTGACCGAGACCTTTTCGAATCAGGCAACGATGGACGCTTGTGAGGTCGCTTCACAGGGGGCTTCGCATCTGGTATCTGTGTTGCGACCTTCACGGCGTTGCCAGACGATAATGTCTCGTCCAATATGACGACCTCGGAGTCGGAGTCTGTGGTGAGGTCAATGACTTCGTCCTGAATACTCTCCTTCGCTGCCTTCTCAGCCTCGCGCTGGGCGGTGGCACCTGACGCGCAGGCTTTCTCGTCTTTCACTCTCCTTTCCGCAGCCTGTCGAACGACACGGTGAGACACATTGCGCTGTGAATTACAGAAAAGCCAAAACGTACCTCTGCGGCCAATTCTCGTGGGGACAGATTTCGCTTGGGGGCAATACCACCAAGGCGTCGCGAACCGCCAACAACGCCGGCCAGCCGCCGTCTCTTCTCGGCAGCCTCTAATGCCCGCTGGCGAGCAATATATACAGGAGCATTGTGTGAAATATTCTCGCCTAGTCGACGGCCCTTACTATAGAAACCTTCCCCTGAGTACGCCTGAACGTTTCACGGCCTCGTACTCATCCTCGAGCTCTGAGAGAAATTTATAAAACTTCTCATCATGAGGACCCTGGACATTGTGCGTGAGCTGAAAGAGCGAGAGGTCAGAACAGTAAGGATTAAACAAAGAAAAACATACCTCGTGCAACATTGTGCGGACAACGTCTTCTTCGTCCATGAATGTGTCAGGGGAATGCGCCGGTCGAAGCCGTAGTAAGATCTTCTGTCCACCATTGATGTCTGAGAAGGTTTTTCGCCTGTCAGAGCCGAGTATAATCGAATGAAAAATCGCTTTACTCACTCAATCCTGAAGTTCCGTGCGTTAGACAGTGAGTTCTGTTTTCTCATGCATCCCTACGCCACAAACTTACCTAGTAAATTCGGGCTCTCAGGGAAAAACTCCGAGAGTACTGGTAAAACCCAATTATGCTTGCGCATAATGGGCTTCACCAGTGAAGCCACCCGCTGCAAGAACGGAAGTGCCTTGTCGGCATTCGGGCGGTCCTTCAAGTGGGTGAATGACTGGACGAAGGTCTGAGTCATATAAAGATAAAGAATGCTAGTGTTGTGAGTGGTGCGAAAACAGTATTTGCACTGGCACTGGAGTCGCTGAGCGTATTTAAGGCGGTGTGGATGGTGGTAGCGGAGAAACAGGCGAAGAGTAGCCGCTGAGCGCAGTCGTAAGCGCGTAGCTAGGACGCGTCGTCCGTGCTGACTCATACATCCAGCGGAGCCATGCCCTAGAAGACACCAGGCTTGCGACAGCGGGCAACAACTCAAACCGGGCAGTGCATTCTCACAGGATATTCTTAGGGTATCTAATGCAGGCCACGGCCAACAACCAGCACGAGAAACGTTGCTAGATACTCCCTGGTATACAGGTTCTAGACACGACAAATACAAGGCGGGTGAACGATACAGCTAGTCGGACGGAACAGTAAAGATCATGAATATTGCTACAGTTGGCCGCGAGAGCATAGCAAGCATAGCCATATGGAGGCTTATGAGATGGGGTCCGACAGGGGACCATGCAAATAAAATCAATGACGGGCTCAAAGTGAGCGCATTAGCGCAGCTCATTTGCTTTCGTGGCCCCGAAGATACGAATGATTCGGACTTGGGTGCAGTTGTCCGCGGAGGGTGAGGCAGTAAATGAGCGGCCCGTAGACTGCGCACGGCGTCTTCCCTCGAGGTTGAAAAGGCTCCTCGAGTTGGATGCATCGGGATCGTCCTCATCCATTCGCATCTGCAATCCAGGGTAGTCTTCAGGCCAGTTGAGCCGTCTTCGTTTGAAACTAAAAACGAGATGAACATCCGGGCGCAACGACGGACTGTGTTGATCGTACCTATCATACTCCCACATGGCATCCTCAAACATCCGGTCGAAGGCCTCATCAGTGAGATCTGCACCAAGGTCCGTGAGGGAGCCTTTATGCTCCCGCAGATACCCGTGGAGTGCCTTCTTACACGACATCACGACATGCATGTTTCGACAAACGTACATCTCGAGTGCCTCCGGCCGACACTCGATGAAGTTGTCGGGAAGGACCATGAATCCTGTGGGCTGGTATGGGCGGCTCGATGACGATGCATTACCGAGGAGCCTTGCTGCCTTCGGCGAGAGGACGGTGGG